>CM004669.1:115693-134986 GCA_000410695.2 Leishmania arabica
TCAGCGTGGGCTTTCAGCCCCCCCCCCCCCTGTCCCGAGATGCCACGCTGAGGGGGGCCCACCGCCCCTGTGTCCTGAGATGCCACGCTGAGGTGGCCCCCCTCTCTCCCCCGCACGTCATGAAGGGGGTCGGGGGCGCAGAGACGTGCGAGAAGAGAAGAGGGAGAGAGGTTACCAAATGGAAAGGCAGAATAGACTAACAGGGAAGAGAGGGTGGAAGACACAGACACAGACACACACACACACCGGCGTCGTTCGCGCGCGGGGGAGGGGCGGGGGTAGCGCTGCCGACCGGCATCTCACTGCGCCTCGAGACGTATATAGGGGAGAACAAGACGAGCAAAGCAGGAGGCCACAGACGAGGAGCGACGGCGTCGGTGATGGGGGCCGGAGAAGGGCGGAGTAAAAGAGAGAGACCCGAAGGGTGAAAGGGAGGGGCGTAAAGGACCCGATGCTTTCGCTCAGAGCCCGTTTTTATGGAGAGGATGAGTCACCTGGCGTGAAGAGCACGAGGACGGCAGAAACGAAAGGAAATGCAACGGAGGGGACGTTTGGAACCACGAGCACTGCTGCGGTGTTTGCGGGGTTGTGTGCGGGGGCGAGCGATGCGTCACTACAACCCGCAGCGATAGACGCAGAAAGGGAGAGGGGGTGAGGGAGGGGATGTGGTGAAGATTGTGTAAAGTCGTTAGAAGAAAACGAAGGGATGTGCAGGCAGGGAACGGCGAAAGCACCCAGACAGATGCACGCACGCCTGCGGTTGTGTGCGTGCAGGTGTGTGTGAGAAAGTGGGGGAGGGGGGCAACGCAGGGGGAGGAGATGTGATGTGTTTGTCGGAGTTCTGGACACTGTGGTAGCAGAGAGCGAGCAAGGGAGAGGGAAGGAGAGCAAGTAGCAGTAGGTGCGAGAACGTCCGGAGGTGAGGAAGAACCAAAGTGAATACAAGAGCCGCTGCGGTTACCACCATCCTCTGGTCCCCAAGTGCTGAGCGGAAGGAAGGGAAGGATTCCCTCGTCACGGACGCCAAAGAGACGACGTCGCACTAGACTACATTAGACACAGAGGGAGAGGGTGCGCCAAAGACCCCGAGGAACCGTGCTCCCACTCTCTAGTGTGTGCATCGATGCACCCTTACCTCCTTTCCTGTGCCTACTCCTCGCTTCCGATCGTGGCTGTTGGAAGGTGAAGGGCAAACACAAGAGAGAGCACAACACAACGTGATGCACGCGTGCGTGTGGCTTGAGGGGGGGGGTGCGGGGGAACGAAACAGAGAAGTACCCACGCACACGCCTCAAAGCAACGATAGATGACCGTTGCAGTCGGCACAGTTGTTAGGCAGGACCCTTGAGCAACCGCGGGCATCGTGTTGAATCAGCGCGCGCGAGACAGAGAAACAGAGTCCAAATTTGCGGGGAGGCGCTGGGGTAGAAGGGTCGACCAGAAGAGGAAGAGTAGAACGAAGAGGACATCTAGGGTGTCTAGAACAACAAAAAAATGCGCTTACAAAGGCAGCGTGCTCGCCCGTGTGTCGGGTCTCATGCAGCGCTCTGTAGCCCTTTCGTCCCCACACCCCCTCTGGCACATCCACCCGCGCCCTGCGGTGCCAACGTACTACTCATCGTGGAGGAGGCGTTAGCAAGACGACGACGACGACATAAAGAGACGCGGAGTCGAGAAAGGCAGCACCGGGAGGGGGGGGGGGAAGATGAGGAGAAGAGACGGGCTTGCGTGCGCAATCTGAAAAGAGAGAAAACCATGAAGGGCATAACCACCACAAGCGAAAAGCACAACGTCTATGGCGACGACGCTATTCTGAGCAACATCACAGCACTATCACGGCACACACGACGGGAGAAGCGGCCGAGAAAACCCGCATGAACCGCCCGCGTATTCGCGGCACGACGTCACGGGAGAAGAAGCGCAACTGAGAGGCACGCGGTCATCGGTTGTACTGCTTGTTGATGCTCCCCTTGAGCGCATCCAGCTTCTTCTGCTCCTGCAGCAGCTCCGCCTGTACTTCCGCAAGACGGCGTTTCTCCGCGGCAATTGCCTGTTGACTGCGCGTTTTGTCCAGTGTCTCTTGATGCATGCGCCGCTCACGCTCCTCTGTCTCGCGGCGGGAGGACAGCTGGTACATTTCCTCCTTCTCCTTCTCTGCCACATACAGGCGCTCATGCTGCAGCACCTTCTTGGAGGCCTCCCTGGCGCTGCGCTCCGCCGCTGCAAAGCGCTCTCGAGCGGCGTCGCAGAGACGCCCGGCGCGGTCGATGACAGCGACAAGGAAGTCCACGGCAGCGGCTGAGAGTGGGGCAGCGCACACTGGGTTGCCCAAGGTTTGCAGCACGAGCTCGCCGCGCAGGTCGTGAGTGTGGCCCGGCTTCGGGCCTGCCGCCGCCGCGTCCCCTGTTTTCTGACCGCCGTCCTCGGCGCCGCCGCGCGCAAACACGAGAAACTCAGCGGGGTCGTACAAGCGCTCGTCCTCTTGCATGTACTCCTGACGAGACCGAAGCTCCTCCTGAATGCGCCGCTCCAGTGCTTCGATAAGACGCAGCTCCTCTTCACGCTGCTGGTGCGCTATCAAGTCGTACCACTCACCGACGTACTCGTAGAGGCAGGCACGCGCGCTATCCTCCGATGCCATCACATCGCACAGCTGCGTTTGGAGGGCGGTGACGGCCGCCTCTTCTGCGTAGCGCGCAAAGAGTGCCGTCTTTGCGCGCACCGCTGCCCTGTCCAAGAGCTCATCGCGAGCGAGGAACGCACGTCGCTGCGTCTCCTCGTACAGGAGCTCCACTTGGCAGCGGTAGTGGAAGGCGTCGATTGCGCGGCAGCGCTGCTCCGCCTCCTCAGTGCACAAGTATTTCCACTCCTGCGCCTCCTCCCAGGCAACCTGCTCGATGGCGTCAAGAGCGCTGCGCGTTGCCTTGGCGCGAGCCTGGTGCTCCTGCGCAGCCCGCTCCTCAACTGCCTTGCATGTGCGAGCGAATGCGATGCAGAGCTGCTGCCAGTCGTCCTGCTCCTGCCGGCAGATGGCGCTGCGAAGAGGTGCCTCGCTATCAGCAAAGGCCAGTCTATCGAGACGCTTCGTTTCACACCAGTGCACCACTAACTCTGCATGCGCCGCCATTTGTGACAGCAAGCGAACGCGGGCACAACGCTCCTCCCTCGCGAGCGTCTCAACAGTGCTCTCGGCGCAGGCGCACAACTCGGCCCGCGCACGCGCCTTCGCGACAATCTCCTCCGCCACGGCAACCTCCGCACTCGCCACAGCCTTGCGCAGCGCCTCGCGGGCAAGAGACTCCTCAGTGCCGAGAACAGACTCCTTCTCATGCACGCAGCGGTGCCATAGTGCCGCCCTCGCCTCGGCCTTCTGCGCCATCCACACTCGGCGGCCGGCGGCCTCGTCACGCTCCCTGATCATCAGAGCAGTGAAGGCAGCGTCCTCGTCGCGCTGGATGTTGCAAAGAGTCTCAACCGCGAGGAGGAGGTGAGAGTGACGACGATCAGCCCGCTCCACCTCGGCGGCGTAGATGACGTCTTCGTCCGCCCTCATGTCAAGAAATAGGGTGTGGTAGCCGTGCTCCGCTGCTTCGCGGATACCCTCCCGCTGCAACGCTTCAGCCTTGCAGAGGCTGGCTCGTTGGCGCGCGAAGATGCGGTGGCGCTCTTCAATGTAGTCCACCTCTTCCACCATCTCTTCACGAAGTCGCATGCGAGTAGCGGCCTCCTCGGCTAGAACATCACGCTTGCCCTGCTCGGCTGACGCGAGCAGCATGCACCGCTGCTGAGCGTGTTGGTAGAGCATCTCACGGTGGGCAACGACCAGCGCAGCCAGGCTCTCCAGCCCAGCGACGCGCTGGCGGCAGAGCTCCTCTCGGCTCTCCCAGCAGCTCTCGCAGAACCGGTGCTGCTCGGCTGCGTGCTCACCCATGAGGTTGCGGCACTCGACCTCCTGCGCCTGAAGCCGATGCCACTGCGAGGACTCGTTGTACCGTAACGCCTCACGTGTCGTGGCTTCGCGTTGGTGCAACCGCACCACCTGCGTCGCGTAGGCGTAGTGGCGGGATAACCTGGCAAACCCCTCACGCTCTCGCGCCAGCGTCGCATGACGAGCAGCCACCTCGCTCGATTGCAGAGCAAGTAGGAGTACGTGTTGATCGGCGGCAGCCGCATACGCCGCACGCTGCGCCTGCTCCTCCTTGCAAAGCTGCTGCCGGTACGCGGCCTCGTGCAGTACAACACGCACAGCGTGCCGTCGAATCAACTCGACCGTACGGAGGTCCTCCAGCCACGACTCGTACCGCGCCGCCAGCCGCGCTCGCTGACGGCTCTCCTCGCTGCGCAGCTCATCAGTGCTGCGGGCAAGCTTTGCGCGCTCGTACGGCGTGTTGAGACGCAGGCTTTCCAGCTTCTGCTTCGTGGCAGCTGGGTCGACTTTGACGCTGCACAATTCACACCCGAGCTGTCCGCAGACGAGGCAGCGACTGCAGGATGGGTACTGCCACCCTACCGGCGGCGGCGTGTTGGAGCAGCGCTCCCGCACCGCGGTTATCACCGGCGTGACAGGCGGCGACACGATGGGCGACACCAGTGGCGGCGCATTTTCTGATGCCTCAGTGCGCGGCCGTGATGACGGTCTCATACTCCCGCCGATGCTCTGTGGCCCAGTCGATGGGAGGCGGGGGCGTCGCCGAACGCGACAGCTGTCATGCGGAGGCACTTGAGACATGGCGGCCAGGGCCTCTCTGAGCAACTTCCCCGCTCTCTATCTGTGGGCGGACGAACGAAACAACAACGCGAAGAATAGGAGGGAGGAGCAGGTGTGCAGCAGACGCTCCACAAGCCCCCTTTCTGCTCGTGGCTGTGCGCGATTCGGTGCGTGAGTGTGCCGGATGGCGACGCAGTAGATTCAGCAAGGCACTCGCACACACGCGCCCGACAGACATGAACACACGCAGAGATAGGCTCTTCCACGTACCCCAACACACTTGGGGTCAACTGCAGCAGCGGCATGGAAAGAAGCACAACCACAAAGACGATCAGTGTACGATGGGAAGAGAGGGAGAGGGAGGCGTCAAAGGATAATCTCAGGTCATCGAACATACCGTGGTGTAGTGGGTGGGCACTGGGGAGAGGGGTGGGGGCGGGCTCAGAGCCAGCAGGTTCCTTTCCTCATAAAGCTCGTGCACGGCACGTGCGCAGAACGCATGCCTCGACAGATCCTTGCTGTGCGAGATGGAAAAAAGGTGCAGGCACCACGCACACGCACGTGGTAGTTGCGAGAACCGCAAGTCGAAGCACCAGACAGCACACGCTGCGGCCACACCCTTCGCCAAAGTGCGCGCTCCTTGCCTCTCTCGTTGTGTGCGCCTCGAACCCACAAGCGCGCACATGTAGAAAACACAGACTCAACTTCTAGCCCGGTACACGCGCACGCGCCATAGAAAAACAGAGGTAAAAAGCACCATACATAGGACAAGGAATCACGCAAGGTGGCAGACGGCTAGAGGGAGGAGAAGAGCGAGTGAAGGGTGGAGGAATGCCAAGCAAAGGCACACACACACACACGCCCACTCATCTACGCCTCTACTAGTCTGCTATGACACCTGCGGTCCCCGTTAGCACTCCTCCTCCCTCCTCGCCCATTTCGCCTCCGCCCCAGTCCCGGCAGGACACGTTTCAACACCTTCGACCTTGTCTCTCATCGGTATCTGCGTGGGGAGGGGAGGGGGGGGGGCATGGGCAGCTGAGTGAGGCAACACAGAGCCACAACCAAAACGACCGTAGAAGACAGGGTGCACCTACGTTTACTGCCCTCACTTCTAAATGTTCAGTTCAAATTCCTTCTTCCACGCTTCGAACTTCTTGATGTTGTCGGCGTTGATGCTGCTCGGGACCTTCGTCATGGCGGCCAGAAAGTCACTCATGTTGATGGGCTGCTCCGCCACCTGCCGACCAATCTCCGCCGCGTTCTCTTTCAATGTTGTCTTGTCCGCCTCCTTCATGAAGCGCCGCATAGTCATCATAGCCGCATCTCGCACCAGGTTCGTGATGTCGGCGCCGCTGTAGTGGCGGCCCTCTAGCAATTGGGACAGCTTCACAAAGTCGACATCACTGCCCAGCTTGATAGACTTTGTGTTGATCTTGAACAGCTCCACGCGGTCCGCCGCATCGGGCAGGGGTATGTAGATGCGCTTTTCAAGGCGGCGGCGCATCGCCTCATCGATGTCCCACGGGTGATTCGTCGCGCCGAGCACCATGACGATCTTGTCGGTGTCCACCCCAACACCGTCCATCTGCGCTAGCAGCGTGCCCTTTGCCCGTCGCGAGGCCTCGTGCTCGTTGCCGCCGCCTCGCTGCCCGCACAGGGAGTCGATCTCGTCGATGAAGATCGTGCTCGGGGCGTAGTGGCGCGCCATCTCGAAAAGCACCCGGATAAGTTTCTCGCTATCGCCGCGCCACTTGCTCGTGAGCGTTGCGGGGGATATATTGAAGAATGTGGTGTTGCACTCTGAGGCGACCGCCTTGGCAAGCATCGTCTTGCCGGTGCCCGGCGGACCGTACATGAGCACGCCTTTCCACGGCCGGCGGATGCCTTGGTAGTAATCGGGCATGAGCACCGGGTACACCACCGCTTCCTCCAGCAGTCGCTTCGCCTCCTCGAGGCCCGCGATATCGTCCCACGTGACCGGCAGCTTGCCGACGTGCATGTCGGCTTCGATGAGCTGAACAAGTTCCTCCTCTCCAGCCCGGCCGACAAAGCGGGTCGCTGCACTCTTACCCTTCGCTTTCCCCCTTGCAGCGGCCCCGGTACCACTCGACGCGCCAGCACCTTGACGGAAGCCAACACCGGCCGCCGCAGCCACGGGTCGACCAACGCCGACCCCGCTGATCGAGGAGGTGCGGCTCACGCGAGGCGGCACAGCTGACGCAGAGCTGCCGCTCGAGAAGGGTGGCGACACCGCTGCGTAGGAGGAGGCTGCGCTGCGCGCTGGCTGACGCGTAGCTGGTGGGATCTGCGGGCCCTCTGCTGGGCCGAAGCGGTCCTTGTCGCCGTAGAGCTTCGCATTCTGTACGCTGATGTTGGACCCGCCGCTGTTCGCGAGCGAGGCCCCGATTCGTGGCTTCTTTTTGGTCCCCGTCCTCGGCACGACAGCTTTCTCGGCGCTGCTACTGCTTCGATTCTCATCGCAGTCAGGCGGCTCGCGCCGCTTGGCAGCGTTAGGGTCAATGAACAAGTGCAGCTCCGCCTGCGTATCGCGGATGATCTGCGCCTCGCTCTCTAGTTCCCTTAGCAGACTCATCCACTGGCTACAGAGAACGTCGTCGATGCTGCGTGTGTGCAAGTTGATCTCATTTCGAATGCTGCTGTAGTACTGAAGGGCGGTTTTGTAGTCGCAGTAGAGGGCGCAGTTGCGGGCCTTGTGGACGGCCTTGACGATCTCGCTCGCGACAGATACTTGCATGGTGCCGTGCACACGCAACGCGGCGCGGAAACGAGGGGAGATGAACGGAACAAGCGGCGCCAAACCGACCGACAAAAAAATTACGCACGATGGAAGGATGTGATCCGGTGTTGGATGAAGAGCAACTCTTTTTTGATGCTGTGTCTGCCGCGTCTGTGTCTCAGGTGGGGAAGGGGAAAAGAGGGAGGGAGCAGAGGGATGAAGTAGTGACAGCCGGAAGCATGCACTCGGAGACATGTGTGCGACGGGTCAAAGAGAGGTGCACGCGGTACGCTCAAGTGAAGAAGAAGAGGGAATCGAAGTGGACACGCATACCGTTCCTACGCATTAGCGCAGAGCATGACGTCCGCCTTCGGGCTCCTGCTCCCCGCCATGCTCATCCGCGCTGAGGTACTCCCTAAAGAGTTTCTGATCTCTCCACGACTCGAGTGAATAACGCAGCACAGACTCCGAACCTGCTCGACGTGCACAGCCATCTTGCCATTAACTCGGTCGGCTTTCCCTTGTCGCTGTTGTTGCTGTTTTTCTGTTTGGTTTAAACTGCTGCTCTTACCGCGCCTCATCATTACCAAGCATACGTCGCCTGTGAAGTAATTACGACTTCAACAAAAACACGCAGACGAACAAACACAAAAACGCACGCACGCACGCCGTACCCGCGTGAACGTCGAACGGGCCATCCACCCAAATCCGAGATGGGCACGAACGGTCCGCACGCGCCCGCGCGGAAGGGACACACACGCACACGCACACAAGCACCCTAACAGACACGCAGACGATAAAAAAAGGGAAGAGAAAGACAGGAAGCGAAGAGAAAACAACCCAATGAGTGACTGTTAGAGCGTAGGAGGAAGAGACGACGGACAACAACTCAGCGGAAGGTACGAGACGCCAACACAAATGCGAGGAGGAAGACCAAAGTCGGTGGAGGATGACCCGGGGGTGAGGGGAGGAGGAGGGGTAAAGAACGCAGGAGTGCACACGCACGCACACACACAACCTTACCGGAGAGAGGAGGGGAGAAGAGAGCGGCAGAGATGTAGTGCTTGTGGGGGTAAACACATGAAAGCAAGAACGAGGGAACAAGTAGGGGACAGGGAGGTTTGGGGAGTAGGGAGTGGGGAGGGAAGGAAGTAGAGGAAGGATGAAGGAGGGGAAAAGGCAAATAGCAATAAAGGTGTAAAACAGCGAAGACGAGATGGAGAGAGACACCGGGGCGGGGGGGGGGGGGGGGGGGGGGTTAGCGAGAGAGAGGAGGGAGGTGGGAATAAACAGCCCCAGAAAATAGAGAGGAGGAACGGAGCGGAAAAGAGAAATCGCACAGGCGCAGACGGACAGAGACGAAGGGTGGAAAGGGGGAGTGGAAACGAGAACACGAACACAATCACCACAGAACACAAGAAAAAACGAAAAAGAGAGAGGGAGAGAGAGAAACAAAGAGAGCGAGTGAGTGTCAGAGAGGGAGAAAGATGCAAAATATTTGGGATGGGGTGATGAGGGAGGGGAGGGAGGCCCGTCTCGCATGAAACACAATGCATACATCCACATATGCATACACAAGAACAACAGAAATAACAAGCATAGAGTGCACAGAGGAAGAGACTCGTAGAAAGAGGTGTACGAGAGAGGCGAACAGTGGGCTAGTGGTACTAGAAGGGGGGAGGAGGAGCACTATAGATAACGCCGGAGACACAAGAGAACGTAAAGAGAAAACACCAACAGAATAGAAAGATGGAGGCGGAAAAGGGGGAGGGTAAACACATTGAGCATAAAATATGAACGATGAGGAGATAAAATTGGGGAGGGTGATGTGAGAAAAAATAAGAAAAACAAACTTCTGCTCTGGCTGTGTTACTGTCGTACTGCTCCTCCGGGCAACTTTCTTCTTGTCTGTCTGTTCATGCTGCTCACGCATGTGTGTGTATGCGGCCCTGTCGTACAACGATGGAAACGGATGAGCTTAGCCTTGCCAGGCGTCACCATCGCTTCGTTTGGTCACCCTCCAAACTTACATGAAGTCAGGCGCGCTAAGACACACATACACGCACACACGCCGAGACAGCTGTACCTGTGCACGGTGCTTAACCCATCGTCTCCCCCCCCTTCGCTGCCGCCGCAACGACGACACGAAAGAAAAGAAGGCGAGAGAGAGAGAGAGCGGGGGAAGGAGGGAGAAGGGAGGCAGCGGGCCAAAGACGACGGCAGATGCGTTATGCACGGAAAAGGAGAGCAAAAAATAAATAAGAGACACCGAAGCACAGTAAGACTAACAAAAAGATTGTGCGTGTAGGTGTGCATGTGAAGAGGAGAGGCGTGAGTGAGCGACACAAAAAGGCTCAACAGCCAACGACAGGTACTTCAAGAAAATGGCTGCGAAGAGGTGGAGGAGGAGAGTGGCGAGCAGTAGGTGGGTGCGGGGAAAGGGAAAGGGGGAGGGGCAGATAGTGCGTGCACACGGCTCTCAGCACCAAGTGCACTCTGATGCCACTCACGCAGGGAACGTACGCAGACAAGAATACGTGCAGAGTCCTCTGCAGTGCTACCGCCGTCTCCCTCCCACCGTCTTGTGTGACCGCCTCTTTGGCGCGCGCACACACACGAAAGAACTCGAGTGCAGGCAACGAGAAACGCCGGAAAAGAGAGAAGAAACGACTAGCCGTACTTGGCCATCGGTCTGGTGAAGACCTGCATATTTCTTGTTTTTTCTTGCATGTATGGGTACTGCCTGTGTGTGTGTGTGTGTGTGTGTGTATCTATGCATCCAAGAAAGGAGGGGTGGGTGGCGTGGGTGGGGAAGTTCAGTGCTCGAAAGAAAACATAAAACATAGAGCGAGAGCGCAACACCACGCAGCACAGAGCTGAAAGAGAGTACGCGCTGCTGATTGTCTTTTTGTCGGCTCTGCGCCTCTCCCGGTGTATTGCAGGAAGAGAAAGATGGGAAAATAAAGAGAAGCATGGCGGGGGAACACAACCGCACAGAAAGAGATGGAAGAGAGGTAACCCAGCGGTGTTGTTCAAGAGTATAGAGAGAGAGGTGAGAGGGAGGGAGGGAGAAGAGGAAGTAAGCGAAGCGGTCCCGTCCAGATGTTAAAGGCAAAAGAAAAATAACACCGAAATAAGGCAAAAAGAGAATGACGAAGAACACGAGAGAACACTAGTCCTGTGTGTGTAGGGGAAGAGAGAGCGAGGAAGGGGGGAGAGAGAGGGAGGGAGGGAGAGAGAAAGAGACCCAGCGCGATCGACAGACGACGAACCTGCGATATGCACGTAAACGGTGCATTCTGTTTGACTGCTTAACGGCATGTAAGTAGCTCCGTGGGTGGTGGGGTGGAGGAATGCAGAAAGCAAGTTGTGAGGAAGGGAGGGGGGAAGATAGCGCACTTCGCCTTCTCCCCGACCCTTTCGTAAACTAGTAAAGGGGGAAGAGATGAACGCAGAGAGAGAGAGAGAGAGAGGGCGGGTTAGTCTCACTGTCCTGTAGGGACGAGCAGAAACATGCGGGATGGATTCACTCAGGTCTGGTGGATCCTGATTGCCGGTCGAGCACCCTTACAACACCCGTTAAAAGACAAAAAAAATGAAGAGGAGGAGGGGGGTCGAGGCCGGAAAGACGACACATTTTGCTTTTCCGACGTGTCCGCCCTCTGCCGTGCAACATCAGCCAAGCTCCTCCCCACCCGGCACCCGCCGCCTGCACGCTACACACTCCCCCCCCGCTGCTGAGCAGGCCGCCTCACAGCCGCGCCCAATTATGCCGGCCGCCACCCCCTGGTGCATCCCTCGCGGGGCGACACCCCGGCCCCCCAGCAGTGGGCAGTGTGCGGGCTGGGCGGGACTCGCTCGACTCCCGCTGGCGCTTTGCCCATCCGATGTGGGCGGCACAGACGTGTTCACGGCCGCAGGTCGCACCGGCGCCGCCCCACTCCAGGACCTGGCCGCCGGCATCAGCAGCGATGCATCGCCCTGACGCCCCCAACACACCATGAGGGCGCGTTTGAGCGTGCCACCACCAGAAGTGGCGTCGCATGGGCAGGGATAGCGAAGAGGGGTGGAGAATGGGGGGCTGCTTCACTATCCCTGCACACAGAGAGAGAGCGAGAGCAGCCCACCGCCCCTGTGTCCTGAGATGCCACGCTGAGGTGGCCCCCCTCTCTCCCCCGCACGTCATGAAGGGGGTCGGGGGCGCAGAGACGTGCGAGAAGTAAAAGAAAGAAATGAGCGGCTTCCACGTGTGGTGATGAGGGCACCAAAATGAGAAACGTAAATGAAAGGAAAGAGCCGCTTAGGGGGTGAGGAGAGAGACAGAGAGAGGAGAGGCGAAAAATACGACAGAGAACGTAGGTGACAAGGCGAGAAGAAGGAACCCGAAAAAATGATTAAACGAAAAAACTGTTCACTCCACTGGTGCAGATATGCGCACGGAACGGCACCCACGCACGCACACGCAAACGCAACGCGCGGAAAGACGATTACCTCTGTGAGCGCGCACACACAGGAAACAAAAGGAAGAGGAAAAACAGAGATGAGGGCTATCCAAACTGGGTGCACACGCTCACAGAGTCACAGAAAACGCCTACGCCGGCGTACTTACAGGTGGTTGCACACGCTCACAGGCAATCTTTTTTTTTCCATGTGCAGACAAAGTCTGGATGGGCGCGCAGCAGCCACTGCTTCGTATTGTCCGCCTATATGCGCCGCGCTGAAGATGAACCGTTGTGTCATCGCCCGCTGCTCCTGCACATGCGTGGAAATCCACAGACACGTACGTATATGAGAAGAACAAACGACAGAAACACACACAAAAAGAAACTTTTTATCCCCAGTGAGCACACACACATACACACATACACGAAAACAAAAAAACAACAAGAGCACGCGAAAACGAGGACAGGGAGAAGAGAAGATATGGAGAAAGTCGACAGCAATCAACGGGGCTCGAGGCACGCGCGCGCACACACACACAAAAAGGAAGATGGTATATCCGTCGAAGACAAAACGAAGAAGGAAGTCAAGTGGTGAGGGCAAGTGGGAGCGCGTAGGCGCTAACGACAAGGAGAGAGAAGGCACCATCACGAGAGACCACACAACTCGTACAACTGAAGCAGACCGGGCGGAGAAGACGGAAAGTGTGTGTGTGAGAGAGAAACAATGCAACTTTGGGAGGAACACATGAAGTGAAGAGACAGACGCAGCATGATGTGAAAATCGAAGTAAAAGGTAACGAAGGAAGGACGACATAGTGAGTGAAGACGTGTGCGTGTGCGTGTGCGCCGACCTCTCGTGGCATGGGCACAGAAACAGACAGAGAGGAGGGTGCGCACAAGCACAGGCAGGCACGCGCGCATGATGGTGGTGGTGAAGAAGGCGGTGAGAAACGGAAGTTCAGGCAAGAAGAACGTAACATGAGCACAGCAAAACAACAAAGAGAGCTAGCGCCACGTAGCGCGGGCACACGCACACAAGCGTCAGTGAACACTATCACACCCGCCCACCTGCGTAGGAGCAGATCGCAATAAGGCGAGAGAGAGAGAGCAGGAAAAATGGGCAGCATGGCCAATGATGTCATAGGACGAAATCGCAGGGAATGCAGGGAGGGCTGGAGAACGAGTCTGTAAAGGCACCAGATGAACAAAGCAAGTTGATAGACGATATGTCTATCCCGAAAAGCAATACCAGCGCAAGCAGGAGGCGAGTAACAAACAAAAAAGAGCAATCTGTGTGAGCATCTTCGTGATCTGGGACGTGAAGCCCACAGAGAGGTTCAAGGCTAGCGTGTTGACCATGGAGAAAAAGCAAAGGTAGACGTTGAGTGTCGTGGAAGGCTGGCTGTGCGTATCCGTTTCTCATCTACACATACCTCAGCCGTGTGGGCGTCATGGCTCGAAAATAACCAAAAAGATGAAAAAGCGGTAATGGCGTGCTTGGAGAGGGAGTGTGGGGGGGGAGGAGGCGAAAGACGGGCTTTCTTGTTCTTCTGAAACCGGCAAGCCCACGGAAACACCTGTGTCATACACACACACACACCAAATAATAATAATAAAATAAATTAAGGCGCGCACTCAGTAAGACAAAGAATTGAGGCAACATCGTGTCTACAGCGGATGTTAAGGGAGGGAGGGCGAATGAGAACATCGGCAACAACACAAGAGGCAGACGAGACGACGAGAGAGGGGGCGTGCAGAGGGAGAGGAACGAAAAAGGAAAGTACTAAGGTGAAATCGACCGCGGCAGAGAGAGAGAGCACACCAACAAAAGCAAATGAGGGTGCCTACGTGTACGCGCACTGGTGACCGTTTCCCTCCGACGTTCCTCTATCTACTCCTCTGCCGCCTATGGAGAACTTTGGCAGAAGCAAAGGCCAAACACGCAACCACGCAGAGGTAAAAAGAGAAAGCGTCCCTTCAGATCCCGGGCACAGCACAACGGAGAAACGACGACCGGCATCCATAAGCAATGTAGCGCGCGGGTCTTGTTGAGCGCACGGACACACACACACACACACACACACACACACACACACACACACACACACACACACACACACACACACACACATAGCAAACACAAGACGTGCGGGGAAACAGGTGGGGGAAAAGGGAGGCTGGGAAAGAAGGGCGAGAGGGCAAGGCACGGAGAGGAAGAGAAAGAGGGAGGGGCGACAGATTGTGGAAGTAAGCAAAGGGCAAGACGGAAAAAAGGCGAAAAGACGGCGGTGAAGAGGGGAATGAGAGGCAGCCAAATCAAGACACAAGCATATGGGGCACAAGGGAGCGAGATGGAACCTACCACACACGCACACAGAGACAGGTGTGAAACGACAAAAAGGGAAGCGAAGAGCAAAATCCTTGGGAGGTTGCCGTATGCAGTTTGGCGAGGAGCAACGAAAAAAGGGGAAAACAAGGGAAGAAAGAAAGGGTAAAACACAAAGGAGAGGGGGGGGGGGCAGGAGAGGCAGAAAAAGCACAGAAAAAAAACGATAAAAGAAAACGAAAAACGAGCAAGGAGAAAAGAAAAAAAAGACGAAGAAGCTGCAACAACAACAAAAGGAAAAGGAGACAGACCAACGAAAGGACGGCACACAACCCCCCCTCCCCACGCACACATCTACTCAGTAACGCATTCACATAAACCCTCCTCCCCTCCTCCCCCAAGAAAAAGAAGAAAGTGCACACGACAGATCTGAGACAGCACAGCAGAAGAGAAATGACACCAGACGAAAAAAAGCGCGAACACATCAAAATCGACTGTCCTCTCTGTTGCCCCTCCCTCCCTCCCTCCCGCCCCCACTTGCCACCAGCAGTCGCATACTGCCACTGTCCACAAGAGTGTCGAGCAGCGCCACAAACAGGATCATCATCAGCGTGAGAGTACGGGGGAAAGAAACCATACACACTGGCAGAAGGGAAAAGGGAAGGCAGCCGATCACTTCCTTCGTATAGGTGAACAACCTCCTTCTCCTCTGCCCCTCATGCATCTGCACAGCGCAACCCCACACCAGCAACACTCAGGGGCGTCTGCCGTCGTCTGCATCATGGAGGGAGAGAGAGAGAGAGAGAGACAAAGCCCCGTCTCGCTTCTCCCTCTCCCTCGCGACGCTACCAAAGAGAACACAAGAAGGGGCAATCGAAAACGAATAGGGATCTGCAGCGAGCTGTCACAAGAAGGTGAAGCTAGGAGGAGAGGGGAGACTTGGAGGAGAGATTGAACGCAACAGAGATGGCGATATGCAAGACGGCGAGAGACGGGGACGCAGTGGAGAGAGAGATCGAGAGGATGGGGTGGCGCTGGGGGGAGGGAACTTTAGAAGTGAGTGAGCATCCTCCTGCCCTTTGCCATTCTCTCGTACAATGTAAGACTAAAGAGAAGAGGAGAAGGTGCGTTTAAACGTGTAGATTGTCGATAACGTGAACACGAACCCGTGACGTAAATTATAAATAGACGAATAAGGAAGAGCGAAAAAAGCCACACACAGGGAGAAACACACACACACACACACACATACACGCGCGCGCGAAAAAAAAGCGCAGACACATGGAGGAGGAGGGGGGCGAGATGAGGGGATGGAGGAGAGAAGCCAGCCATAGCACAAGCAACAACAACAAAAAGAAAGCTAGTGAGACGAGAACAAAAAAAAGAAAGGAAGGCCCGAGAAGAAACAGCACACACACACACACACAAACGAACACACCTAACACACTTGAAAATAAAATAAAAAGTGGAATAGAAGGAGGAGGAGGAGGAAAGAAACACGCACACACGCAGAGCGAAGCACCTACAGTCAACAGCACACGCACACGGAAGCTACCCGAGGGAGGAAGAGCAGAACACTTAGGTGACAGAAAGAGGGGAGTGGACGGTAATGAAGCTATCGTGAAATCGTGAATTACGCACACGAGGGAGGAGACAACAAAAGAAACAAAGACACCCACACACAAACACACAAGAACGCTTTCACGCGGAAGACAGAAACTAATAAGGATACACACACTCACGTGCGCGCACACACACATATATACATACACACGCACACACACACGGGTACCCATGTCGGCTATGAGCTTACACCACATCACATGAAAAAAAAGGATCAAGAGGCAAAGGGGGAAGAAAAAGACCCTTTTTTGTATTTTCTTCGAGGTGTCCCTTCTGCCACGAACCAGTCAGCAACTTGACCCATACACAACCCCATTTCGTTTGCCGATGCTGTACCATAGCTATGTCAAGGAACAGGGCCAGCCGGCACCTTCTGGTGTCGTTTAGCCCATCGCGATGCGACTGCGTACAGCGCAGGCTAGGCCCTGGGTCATGTTTCACATCACCGCGACGCAGCCCAAGCAGAAAAGGGGTACTCAGAAGCATATGTTTGTCGAGTCGTCGGCACGATTTGTAGTGGACTGGCGCAAGCGGGATCATGACCCCAAGTCTGTCCGGCATAACGCCAGCCCAACCCTTTTCACCGAAGCCAAGAGCCCGCAGCCGTTCCCGAGGGGAGGCTGCCGGCTTTCGTCCTCCCCAGAAAGAGTGGGCACGGGGCCCTGATACCTCGCACCGAGGTGGCCGGCACCATCAGGGATCAGACAAAGAAACAGATAACAAAGGAACGCAAAACAGAAACACTCACACTCAGACACCACAGCACCGCTTCACACCACCGCCTCTGATAGAGCCGCTTTCCAAGAGAGCGCTTCCTTCGCAACAGCCACACGTCCCTACAGATGCGTCTCTCTCTCACCCACACTCACACCCACACACGCACGTCACCAAGGACACCGTTGACCTTTTTTTTCGGTGTCTTCCGTTTTCTAACTCCTCTCCCGCCTTCCCTCTCTAATGCCGCTGAGCTCACACCGCCACCGCTCCTTCTTTTTTATTCATAAGAGGTTGCCTTTACGTTTCGCGTCCCCATTTTCGCTCAGCGGATGTTACCCCATGCGCCTCTTGTGAGCTTGACGCGGCGGAGCATGTGCCAAATCGCCACCCTGCTGCGGCAAGCCTCTTCGTGCACTGCTGCTTCTTTCCAGAAAATAAACATATAAATACACCCGCACGGGAAAACGGCACTAGTGTCCCATGCGGCGGCGCATGATGCAGAGCGCCTCGTGCAGCTCCTCCTCCCCGCGCGGCACGGCTGATTCACAGTAGGAGCACTGCACAAAGCCGAAGTGATCGCGCAGCTGCAGCACGGTGAACTTCGCCCGATAGGTCACCATCGGATAGCAGGAGGAGAGCCGCCTCGTTTCGAGGGTGTTGTCGGAGCCTTCCGCATCATCTGGGCACGGGTTGGAGCCGTGCCCTGTCGCCATCAAATGCTCTACAAGATTGCCGTAGTTTAGAAAGACCTCGTAACAGCCAAGTTGCTCGGCCGGGCACTGGTACGCCATGATGACCCGATCCCCAGTAAACAAGTCCGGTGATGGGTCGAGAGAGCCCTGGTAACACTCGGCGTTCACGTCGACGAGCACCTCAAGACTCCTCGGCGATGTGGGGAAGCCGATGATGTCGCCGCAGCGACGTAGGTGATCGAGGTGGTCGTTGAGCGTGGTGGAGCAAACCAATAGCGGCGCTGATGTGGCGGCACCACCATACGCTGGAAGCTGCGTTGATGATCGTGACACGCCGCTTGCCTCGTGCGGCGTTGGGTGGTTCACCAGCTGCGGCAGGTCGCACTTGCACTTGCAGCAGTACGTGCTGCAGTGCCCAGTGGCGTGAATGTGGTGCACCATACGTTCCCAGCTGGAGAAGAGAAACAGGCACTCACGGCACTGGTACAGGACGACGTAAGACGCCTTGCGAACCTCGGCGATGGCCACGTGAGATGATGACGCCGACTGCGACGCAAGCGCACGAAAACCGCTGATGTCACCCGACATTGCGTAGGATTCGTCCATCAGTGGTACATCGTCCGCCGTCATGGGTGGCAGCAGCGGACGCCACTGCAGGAACGACGCACCAGAGAACCCGGGCACCTCAATTACAGGCAGCGTCACTGCAGCATTGTCGCCACCACTTCCCCCTGCCCCACCTTGGTCCTCCTGCTCTTTTGACGGTGCAGTGGGGCAATTTGGCGACGTCATCGACGGTAACCACATATTGCTGCCCGTCAGCGATGAGGCTGAAGTGTTAGTGAATGTGGCGCTGCTACCGTTGTTTCGCATGGTCGGCGTCACCTGCGGGCAGCCCTGTCGCAGATGCACTATCAAATCCGCTAGCGTCCCACGTGTATCACAGCGGCGACAGACAGCCTCACCCCTAATGCATGTTGCGTGATGCACCCGGCGCAGGTGCTCGGCGAGGTGCAGAGGGTGGAGAAAGGAGATGCCGCACACGCACTTGTACTGGAGTGTGGAGAGCCCAGTGTAAGAGTTGCTGTAGTTGTAAACGCTACGCGGCGCCTGCACCTCGCAGAGGTAGTCTCGGCGGGTGTAAAAGACACCATAGAAGCCACAGTGGCCGGTGCTCTCCTCGTGCTTTATTGGTCGCTGAGGGCCAAAGCAGCGCAGACGCACCAAGCACTGCACGCAAAGGGGAAGGGTGTGTCCACTCTTATCCATGTGTTTCGTGGCCTTTGTCCACGTGCCGCAAGGATTCAAGCACTCCATGCAGCGAAACGGGGTGCGGGAGCCTCCGGCGTTGTCTGACCCACACGGAACTAAGGCGGCGCTCGTGCCTCGGCCTTGCGCGCTACTCGCGAAGTCGCCAATGAGGCTGTAGTCCTGCGCTGAGCCCGGTAGCTCGAAATCTGCCTTTTCATAGGACTTGAAGTTAGGCAACCCGATGCAGTGGGCGTGAGTAATGGCAATCGAGGTCAGAGGACCAGCACCTCCGCTAGAAGTAGAAACCACCGCGCTGGTAGAGGGCGACGAATGCGGCGGTGAGACGCTCGCTTCCGGCGCTGATGGCTGGCGGTCGCGATGGCGCTCAATCAGCTTTGTCAGGCTTGCAAAGAAGCCGCGGGGCACGATGTAGGTGTCACACAGCGGGCACTTCACCGCTCCATGTCGAGTAGCGTGAATGTGGCGGCTCATCTCGTTCCCGGTGCTGCATTTGAAGTCGCACTCGACACAGCCAAGCGGCCGGCGGGGTTGACCGTGTGCATCGCTGTCGCCGCGAGTATGCATTCCGCCTTCTCCTGTGAGAAGTGCTTCTCTTGGTGTAAGAGGGTCGGTCACAATGATGTTGAGCGTGGGGTGGGAGGGGAAGGGGGACGGACTTGAGGAAACACAACGCAAAAAAAGGCAAAGGTGGAGCGGGGATGGATGAAGACAGAACCAGGAAGGGGACAAATATATATATATATATATATATATATATATATATATATATATAT
>CM004669.1:135086-205434 GCA_000410695.2 Leishmania arabica
ATATATATATATATATATATATATATATATATATATGTCTGCGGCAAACACGCAGCACTTGATGCAGACAGCGCGATAGGACAGAAAAATGAGGATGCGTACCCTCGAAAACAAGAAACAAAACAGCACAAAGTGAGCGATCGCGCGCGCAAACAGCGTAGCGGCGCGAAGACACCAAAGAGAAAGGGGAAGGGGGAGCGCAACGAGTAGGTGTGTGTGTGTGTGTGTATATATACAAGAGATAGAGAGGAAGACGTAGATTCGGTAACGCAGCAACGCACTGATGGGGGTAGAGGGTGCGCGTGAAGAATGCAACCCGAGAAAACGAAGCGAAATGTATGTATGTATGTGTCTATATATATGTGTGTATGTATGTCTGTGTAACGCAGGCTGGCGATGTTTAGAACCCCCTCCCCCCCTTACGCTTGCTTCTTTGCCTTTTCAGAGGTGGTTTACTCACCTCGTAAACGCGCGCACAAACGAGGGAGAGGCACGGAAGTGAGTGAGGAGTGAATACACGAAAAGGGGAAAATGAGAAGAAAAGCGCAGAAGACGTACACCCATGTACGCACACGCGCAAGCAAGGTCCCTCTATCAGAGTAAGCTGTGATACCAAAGGCAGGCGCGCACCACCTCAGGCCTTTCTTTACTGCGCACTGAGCGTGTCGGCAAAAAAGTCCCCTGAGCAAAACAAAAAGGGATGCAGAGGCAGAGGCAGGGGAGAAGGGAATAATGCAAAAGAGACCCGATAGAACGACAGCGCGAAAAGCGAACCGACAAGACGACAAAACGGCAACGAAAAAGAGGGCGCGAGAGCGAGGGAGGGGGGGGGAAGGGAGGGAGAACAGCGAAAGAGGGTGCGAATGGTTGGTTGGTGAATCTGCGTGTAAATGGAAATAAACGATATGTAATCTGGGAGAGTGTGTGTGTGAGAGAGACACACACACAGGAAACCGCCGTATGGCTTCGACAACCTCGCCACTTGTTTGGTTGTGTTCTGCGAGTGTGTAAGTTCAGCACGAAGAAAACAAAAAGAGATAGATGCAAAGAGTGGAGAGGAAAGAGCAAATCGATCGATAGAGTACAGACACACAGACACAGACAGGCACACACACACACGCACCAATATTACAAACAGCAGCAGTGGAAAGCTATCAAAGTAAACGACGACACCAACCCGAGAAAGCAAAGAAAAAATACAAGAAAGAAAATCTTGTCTGGTGTCTTTCTTTCCTTCTCGGCAACCTCTGACAGAAACGCAAAATCACGGCAGACGCGCACCGGCTCTTATTTTTTGTCGGTGGGGATGTGTATGACCGTGTCTGTGACTGTCAATGATGTCGCGCGCGCACGAGAAAACGAGCGAGAGAGACAGATACAAAGATATGAACAGAGAAATGATTTGGAAAAAAAGACTGCGAGAAAGAAGTGTAGACGAGAAACGTAGAACGAGAGAGGAGAGTGGAGGGGAGGGTAGGGGGTAGTGTGTGTATGGGGGGGGGGGAGGAGTAAAAGGCAACACGCACAAAGCACACAAATACAAGAGTACACCGCGACAACGCAACAGACAAGGGAGGAAACACACCGACACTGGGAGACAGTCGAGCACGCGCAGAAAACAAAAGAAGGGACCGCAAGAACAAGAGAAAAAATTGAGAAACAAAACGGGGAAAAAGTGAGAGGAGGAGGAGGAGGAGGAGGAGGAGGGAGCGAGGGAAGGGGAAGGGGAAAGGGGAAGGGGGAGAGACAAGTGAAAACCACGCCAACGTTACAAACGGAGGAAGGCAGCGGAGTAGATGAAGGAAGCGCTCAAGAGAGAGAGATACAAAAAAAAGGAACGCAAACAGAAAATGCAGAGACACACACGCCCACCATTCCAAAAAAAGGCAACACAAGGGAGGAGAGCAAAAACGGACAGCGTAAGGAGCAACGCAGATGCACAGACACACACACACACACACAGAAAACAAAAAGGGAAGAAGAGGAGGAGGAAGAGCAACAGAAAAGCGAACGAGATCAAGCGGGGGAGAAAGAGGAGGAGAAGGGGGGGGGGGCGAAGGGAAGACGGAAGATGGGCGGAGAGAGCAAGAGAGAGGGAGAGGAAGAGGTGAGAAAGGGAAGAAAACAGCGAAAAGACGTTCGTGCTGCGACCAGAAGAGAGAGCACAGAAGGAAACGAAAAAAAGAAGGGGACAAAAAAAAGACAACAACGAACGGAGGCGGCGAGGCGGAGCGGCAGGGGGAGAGGGAGTCAGAGCACCAACCAAGAGTGAAGGAAACGAGACAGGAGGGCAGACGCGCAAAGGAAGAGAGCGGGGACCAGATCAGAGTGACAGAAGAAGCCTAAAACAGAAAAGAGAGAAGCGAGAGACACTGAAGACAGGCCAACAAAGTGGAGGAAAAGCAACGCACGCAGCACATGCACACAACGGTGAGACAGACCAGAGGAGGCGTGATCCGCTTAGCTTTCCGTCCTGAGGAGTTAGAGAGCCGCGAAACGTCAAGAAGGACCCCACCCGAGTCTAAGTCGTGCTTTGGCGTTTCCTTTCTTAAAGCGTTCTCTGCTTGGATTCCTCCTGTGAAGGGGAACAAAAAATAAGGGTGGAGGTTACGCAGATGGCTGCTAATGCGTGTGCGGGTACCTGTGAGAAGAGAAGAAGGGGGCAGGTGAAGGTGCTGTTGGTTTCTCCGCCGAGCGTTGTATATAGTTCTGGCTGTGAAGGAGGGGAGGGGGGGGGGTGAGGGAAGAGTGCCTCGCTGGTTATGTTTGTCTTTCTATTTGCGCAGGCCCAAAGCAAAATCTCTTCTCTGTGATGGGGAGGCAGTAGGGGAGGGTGTGTGTGTGCAGGAAGGAAGCCGTGACAAGGAAGGTAGAGAAAGGAATAGAGGGGGACAGAGGCGGAGAAGCAGGGATGGCGGACTCCGCCCCTACGCTGCCTCCAACACCAAAAAGTGCGGCTATCGAGACGACGTTGTGCCCGCGGCGCCGCGCTCTTCACACTTACTTGTGTGTCGGGTTCCTCTAGACGTGCACACGCACCAAAGCAACAAAAATACCCGGAGAAAACAGAACTTGGAGAGGGAGGGGAGACAGGGAGGGAGGGTGCGGGATGACAACGCAAAAAAGCAAGGATGATGCCTAACTTTTCGTCCCCCCTTTTCCCATTTGTCTTTTCCCTCCTCTATTGTGCGCGGCGTGGCAAGCGAAAGCTGTTCACGTAGACCTCTGGCAGATAACGGCGTGTGTTCGGCGGTAGTGAGGCGACACCCCAAAGAAGAAGGGGGTGGAGGTTATAGAATGGAGGGAGAGGGGTAGAGTTGCGGCAGAGGCACCGGCGGCGATGGAGTGGGAAGCGTTCATTGAGAGTAGGGCATACACCGAAAGGTGCCCAAAGCTGGTGCTGTGGAACAAGACGAGCAGAGAGGGAACCAGGAATGCGCCTCTAGTTGCCACGCACGGAGACCATTAACCGACTCGGTACATCGGATGATGTTTTCGAATAGGTTATGAGAAGATGTGTGCCCGATGCACCCTCAATACACGGGATGTCTCCTCTACGTTGAGTGGAGGACCCGTCTAAAGCGTGCTACGTGCTTTGCGCTACACGCCCACAATGAACTCTCTTGTTGCTCATCTGTGTGTGTGTGTGTGTGTTTCACATCCAGGCACCATGATCAGGAAGCGTAGACATACAGATAGAGAGAGAGAGAAAGCTACCAGTAGCATCGTTTGAGTCACATATCCATCAAGATTTCGTTGATGCGGTCCTCGTAGCGGTCGAGCTCGTCCTCCAGCTCGTTCTCAAGTGCACTGGAAGTGACGTCGGCCACCATGCACACCCGCATTGCCTCCCAAACAACGTGGTGAAAGCTCATCAAGTCCACCGACGGCGCGTCCTTCATGTAGCCAAACCGCTCTTCGACGGAGCTGACGGCATCATCGAGGTCCATGTCCAGCACCTCTGCATCGCCACTCTCGTACTGATAGGCCTGAATAGCGCGCTGCACCGTCTCCACGGTTTCGCTTTTCATCCTCGCTGCCGTGACCATCACATCAAAGGTGTAGTCCTGCACAACAAGTCGCCTCGCGTGGGCCACGTCGTAGGCGATGGCCGACGTCACGGAGGGCTGACGAACATGGGCGTTAAAGGCGAGGCAGATGGCCTCGTACGGCTGCAGTAGGGCTTTGCTCTCCTCATCTAGCGTGCTGCTACTTGCCGGCACGCGATCGAGCACGACGATGTTGTCTTTAGTGCTGCGGTCTCGCAGGACGCGACGAAGAGGTTTGCCGCTGCCGCGCTCGCGGCAACGCTCCACTCCGACTTGCACCCTTGTGCTCTGCAACACCGCCGTTGCCGTCGGGATGGCCTCCGTGTAGAGCTGAGGAACAAACAAAATACGAACGATCGGGAAGAGCTCTTGGTCAATGTACACCGGACCCTTCAACTGAGAGCGCGGTGCTGACCTGTCGTACAGCGACAGTGGTCGATTCAGCCGAACAATACTGGGCGACGCGGATAAGCCCTTCGCGGCGAACTCTTCTCGCCTCCTCATAACGTCAGCGCTGTCGTGATTGTCGACGTGATGGCTGCAAGGTGTCGGGACAAGGCGGCCGTCAGCGGACTCGCTCCACTGCGGGGCGACGAGGGGTGGCCACTTGGCACGCGCTCTGGCGCGCAGCTGCATCGAGAGGCGGAACTGCGAGTCGATCACCCACGACTGATCAAGCAACGCATGCTCAGCTGCAGCGGCATCGGCCGCTGTGAGTCGCTGCGACCGGTCCGGGAAGGTAGCAAGATCTATAGTGACCTTGAGCAGGTTGTTACCACTAATGCCCAGCCGCACAGCGTCCCCGCCAGCACCGTCTCCGCGCTGCACGTAGGTGAGAAGTCGATGCGAGGAGGGACAACAAAACGAAAGCGGGGTCTCGCTTTCGCTGTGGATGCGACGCAGCATGACACTTAGTGTCACGGGCAGGTCCTCGACAACGGA
The DNA here is from genome assembly GCA_000410695.2 of Leishmania arabica. NCBI lineage: Eukaryota > Euglenozoa > Kinetoplastea > Trypanosomatida > Trypanosomatidae > Leishmania > Leishmania arabica. The sequence goes on from CM004669.1 coordinate 140,078, forward strand.
GCCGCTGCACGTCGCCAACACCTCCGCCGGCGGGCGGAGGTCCATGAAGAGGCTCAAGATTTGTCCTGCATAGACAGCCTTGACATTGCTGGAGGTGGAGAGCTGCACATTAGCCATTGTGTGTGACCACAGACAGCCCCATCACACCACCAAGCACAGAAAACAGGGAGAATGAGAGGTTCAAAGTCTTCAGCCTACCTCGGCAGAGATGGGGTGCACACAACGCTGCACACGTGTATAGGGCGTGTGCCTGTGTGGCGGAAACGATTCAGCGGAGGTGATGGCGCAGTCTAGGCGTGGCGCTGCAAGGTGTCTGGAGGTAATATCACCCGTGCAAGGCAGAGCGCAACGCTGTCAACCAGTTAAATATGGAAGATATCGAATATGGCTGCCGGAGCCAGGGAGAGAGGGAGGCGGACAAGGCACTGGACACCACGCCGCCGTGTGCCTCGACCACGGTGGCGGAGGCACCTAAGAGGCACGAAAAGGAAAGAGAGCGAGGGAGTCGCGGAAGAGATCACAAAGACGTGAGGTAGAGAAAGCGTCGGTTACACGTGCATCACTGCCCAGTGCGTCGACGTCCTCGAAAAATGTCCCCACAGCACTGTGCCCTTGCGGTTCGCTGCGGGTGTCCCTCGCGCACGAACAAAAAAGAAACTGAGACGTACCGCGTGTTTCCACGAAGTCGAAGAAGGGAGCGCGGAGGTAGGGGTAAAGGGAAGTGCCGAAAGGGAGAGAGTGAAATGATTGGCTCGCGGAGAGAGAGAGAGAGAGAGAGATGCCTTCAGCTTTTCCTGGACATGATGGGGAGGAACAGGGACGAGAAGGGGCTGACGGAAGTTCCGGAGGGCCACGAGAGAGAGACACACACCTACACGCCCCACCACCCCTTCGCCCACATAAAAAGCCCTCCCTTGCATATGTTTGCCACACACACACACACATACACACACACGAGAATCAAAGGACAATCAAGAAAACAACACGCGCGTGCACGGTGGCTTGGAGAGCTTACGTGGCCGCTGCCTGCACAAAGGCCACGACGGCCTCCTTGATCGTCGGCTTCACCGCGTCTTTCATGGCCTCGCTCAGACCCAGCATGCTCATCACCTCGGCCAGCACCTCTTTGAACGAGAGGCTCGACAGCCCCGCTTTCGGTTTGGCCGCCAGCACCGCCCGCACGGCCGCCGTGATCTCCGCCTCAGAGAGCGACGGCGCAGGGCGGCCGGCGTAGAGGCTGAACCGACAGACGGCGCGGTCCTCTGCATCGACGACGCGCTGGAAGCCGCCCGTTGAGGCCACCGTCAGCCACTTACCAGATAATGAGCGGCCGAAGCTCAGAGTCGGGTCGAAGCGAAGGTCAATCGTGTACGCCCCGGAATGCGAGCCAGCCGACGCCGCCGCCTCTTCGCCCTCTGCGGGCACCGCGGTGCATGTGACGGTGACGTTGCGCACCCTACTGTCTTTCCCCCTTTCCAAAGACAAGCACCCGCTGCAGTTCGCGCCACTTGCTTGGCTCAAGAAAGAAGTGGGGGCCGACGATACGGCGTGCTTCTCATCTTCCTCGGTCGCTCTCATGGCCGTCTTCTCGGTGCGTGCGCGTGCCGCTTTTGGTGCGCACACGAACACCATCACCTTGAGGTCCCCCACGAGGCAGGCGGGCAGCGACGCGGTGTGGCCATTCGCCATCTCCTCGGCTCGGTAGGTGTAGGTAACATGCATCTCTGTCGGCGTCGTGTACGACACCACAAAACTGCCCTCCATAGACTGGGTCTGCCCCACCTGCAGCTCATCCTCCCCGGCGTTACCCGCCGCCAATTGCGATGCGTCGAAGGCCTTGTCCAGTGGGTGGTAACAGTTTAACCCGCAGTTGAGCCCTGTACCACCGATGGGCTTGTTGCCACATGTGGTGGCGAGCAGCATCGACTTGCCAGAGGCGCCGAGGCGCTTCTGAACGGTGGCGAAGTCGACTCGGATACACAGAGTGACTCCGTCCTCTTCAATGCGCCACTGACAGCCGTTCCCGACGTCCGTGAAAGATGTTGTGCGAAGCGCCTCGATCGCTCTGCTAGAAAGATCACGCTTTTCAAGGGACTTGGTGAAGATGTTGAGGCCCAAAAACGCGCCCGATTGGCCGAGTGGCTTGTTGCCGCTGCTGCTGCTGATGAGCACCGACTTGCCTGAGGAGCTTGCCCCACAGTCCTTACTGAGATCACAGTACAGGAGCAGAACGGACTGCACCACCATCATACGGAGGTTCTTCGCCCCCCTCATGTCGCACCGCTCAGACATTGTCTTGTTCGTAAGTGCGTGCGTGCGTGTGTAGTTGAAGAGAGGCCGGGAGAACACCGCTCAGCAACAGCCGTAAAACGTACGCGAGTGTGCCAGTGTGCGTCTGAGCATCTATGTGTGCCTCCGTGCCCCTGTGCAGGTCAGCTGCACAGGCAGCCCTCTTTTCCTTTTATCGTACCTTTTTTCTTCGTCGCACGTCCGAAACGCAGTGCATCAGAGTGTTCGACCCCGCTGCCCGTACGTGGTGGCACGTGGACACGGGTTGGGTGGTTAGAGAGGAAGTGGGGGTGATGAGAGATGAGAGCTGACGTGTTGTGCAGGCTGAGGGGTTGCGTGGGAGCCACCAAGGAAGAAAAGCGCCAGAGAAAGGGCGGGAGGAGTCTGTGCGCCCAGGGAGAAGGTAGCCGACCATCTCTTTCTGCGCTCGGAGCCCTTACGCACTTCCGCACCATGCAGGGCACTCGTGCACGCCCACACCAGTGAAAGCCATGCAGACGAGACTCCGCTGCACGGAGACTGTGGGAAAGGTGGGGCGGGGGAGAGGAAGGGCAGATGAGATTGGGAAAAGCAATCAAGAGAAGAGGTACACGGGCCTACATACAACAATCACCGAAGATGATTGGCCGGGCCTCGTCGCCTAATGTACATCCACCGTGAGCGAGACCAGAAGAGATACCAGAAGGAGAACGATCAAGGCAGCCAAACCAGCGCACGCACACGTGGCGGTGCCACACTATCCGTAAACGCTCCCACGCTGTGCCCAACATGCTAGACAGTGCTAGCAGCGATCCCGCATGCAGGAGGCCAGGGCAGCGGCAAACTCCTCCACAACCGGCGCAGCCGCCGGCGTATCCGCCCCCACGACGACGTCGACAAGAGCTGAATGGCTGGCGCGAACACGCACCTCTGCCGCCGTCTGCTGCACTGCGCAGTTCACGAGGAGGCTGCTGGGGAAGGCCACGTCAGAGAGGAGTCGCGACACAGCAGGTGCGCGCGTCGTCACGTCCGACAACGGCGCTGCCTGGCGCGGCAGAACGGCAAACGAGAGACACACGTCCCCGCGGCTAAGCACGCCATTGGCTGCCGTCTCGACCCCTTCAAACCACCTGCTCGGCGCGGACCCATCCTTCGGTGGTGTGCGCACCGTAGAAGTGGTGTGCCAGCTTCTATTCAAGAGCGCCGCCACTTCTGCCCTTGCCTCCGCCTCGACGCGGCGCCGGGTGTCAACCGCGAAGAGCAGCGGAGGGGACGCAAGAACCTCGTAAAAGTGATGTACCGCCGGCAAGTCCAGCGCCATCAAAGACGGCGCTCCGCCACATGGCGGCTGCACTGCTATCACGACGTTCGGCCGCCAACACGTGGCTTGAGAGCTGGCAGGGAGGCGGCCATCGCGCTTCCACTCCGCCGTGACGCGCAGAAGACACATGCAGAAATCCACCAGCGTACACGCGCAGCTGGAGACGTCGGAAAGTGGATGCTGCGCTTCTGCTCGGTTCCACACCGGTGCCGCGTACGGTTTCAACGGCACCCGGTGCTTTTGAGGAAGCCACAACTCCAAGTGCTCCACGTTGCCACGCGCGTCCACCGGCGTGCTGAGCTGGCGGGTCGTGGGATTCACCTTGCGGGGTGTAGCTCCGTGGTCTGCGACGCCTCCTGCCGCAACGCAGGCGTCGCGAGGGACGGGGGCGTTGGCGACCTCCCCCGTAAAAACTGCGTCTGAGGGCTGCATCAACGCGCTTCGCACCCATTCTATGCCGGCCTGTAACGGCACCACCAACGCCTGCAGCCGCATTGTCCATTCCTCTGGATGCGCCAGGGACGTTTCCAGGCAGCACACGCTGTGCAACCACTGCGAAACCGGTGTCACGTGACCGCCAGCAGACTCGGACCCCGATACCGTGTCGTCCTCTCTCAAAACAAGCGTGCACAGTCCCGACTCCAACGCATCCAGCGAGTAGGCGTTCACCTCGCTCGACACGCGCAGACGCCTGCGCACGTCAAAGGCGATCTCGTCGGCCAAGCAAGACAGATTGGCAAACATCGTGTCCAAGTCTTTTCGGTCCTGCAGCGTCGCAGGGGATGCGCCAGGAAGCACGTCCGTGTGTGCAAGAGAGAGGTGGTGCGCGTGCAGTGCCTCGAGGTCTGCCGCCAGCGATGCCACGTCGCGCAAGCGCCCTTCCTGCTTGTCCATGGCACAAAGCTTGTAGAAGTGCTGACCGACGCAGACGTTGATGTGGGCTGCGTCCACGCAGGAGACAACAGAGAGGGCGTCGTACCGGCGAGGCGGCGCGGGTGGCTGGCGAGCCCGCATTCTCATCATGTGGGCCGTCACTGGGTTGACGGGTGCAGACCCCGTGGCAGAGACGCCGTCGCGCGCGACTCCTGACTCTGGCGCGTCGCTTACTCCCAGTCCTGCGGGATCCACCCAGTCAAACGTTGTGCCCTTCTGCTCCAGGGGCGGCCCGCTGAAGTTTGTGTTATACACGGCACTGCCCAGCAGGCTGGCGAACACGCGCGACGGCACTCGCTCACCCGCCTCGTGCTCTAACGCTCCCGGCGGCTTGTTGCAGCGGCGCAGGTACGTCGCCAGCAGCTGATACAGAATAGTCGCCACTCGCAAGAAAGCTTGCTTCGGGCTCGCGTCGGACATGGAGAGCGCTTTTGACGCAACTGCCGGGGCAGTCATGCAAATGATATGATGAGGGTACTGGAGAGGAGACGCGCGGTAGGCCGCGACGTGGCCGAGCCATTCCTCGTACAGTACGTCATGCGCGGGTGTGACGCCGTGGGAAACTACGGGGGTGCTGCCTATAGACAGGCGAGTCTCAGGGGGAGCTTCTGTTGTCTGCGAGCGAGCGTGCGGTGCACGCTCCGCCGTCCACGCCCCATCGCAATCGTAGGTGCCATTCGGGCGTCCACATATCGCGTTAGCTGCAGCCGTGAAGATGGTGTGCCCACCGCGCTTGTGCGCCGCGGCATCGTACGGCCACACCGTGTTGTGCGCAGCAGACACAAACGGGCTCTGAACGTTCGGCGCGCCAGCAGTGCCCTCAGCGTCGAACTGCACCTTTACGCCGCCCTTCTTCTTCGCGGCCGACGCCATTCCAACAAGACAGTTCCTGCACGAGATGCGGATCGATTCACGGCGTCAGAGTCTGATGGGGGTGTGAAAGCACAGAATGCGTCGTCGCTTATGTGACAAGCACTCAGCAGGGGACGGTCTCGCGCTGAAGAAGATTCTGATAGTGCTGCCAGCGCGCACGCCCTCCGCAAATCACCACGAAACGAAACTGTTATTAGAGAAGAGGGGAGGGGGATTGGTGGGGGAGGGAGAGTGTGGCACGTTTGTGTGAGAGACACACTAGTACACACGCCACAGACGCACGCTCACAGGACAGCTGCGTTTCTTCGGACGATGAGAGTTTGTGCGCGACGTGCAGTAATAGGAGGAGTGTGTGTGTGGGGGGGGAGAACGATGCGCACAGGCCATTGAACCCGACAGCGAGATAAAGTGATGGCGACACGTTTCCTGTGAAAGTCTGGCGCCTAATCTTCCCCGTCTCCGCTGTCTCCCTCTCCTTCGGCTGCTAGTCTCCTCCCCTGTGCGCCGTCACCTCTTTCATGCTCATTCAAACACCCGCAGGGCGTGACCCACTGCGTGGCACTGCTGCCGCTGAGCGTCCACACACAAAACAACGTAAAACACCACACCATTTCTACACGGCAGAGCGACCTCTATTGCTCCTCGACCAGCGAGGTGGGCACTTTGGGGCAGACGCGGCGGGCCGCCTCCCGCTCCCACGGCTGCAACAACTGCATGCCCAATGACAGTCGCCCCTGCTTCGCTGTCACCTCCAGCAGCGCGACAAACTCCGTAAACAGGTCGAACACCTCCGTCACTTCCTCGCCCGTCTCGGGGTGTGGCCCCCACGAAAATTGAACCACCACCGTGTTTAGTCGTCCCGAAAAGTGGTGCTGCCCTTGTCCGCCATCTGCGGCGCCGCGGCGTGGCTTGTCGCTCTTGCCCCCCTTCTTGCGTGCATGCGCCTTCGCTTTGGCGTCGCTCGCCCGCGCCGCTGCTGCCTGCGTGTCCGCCCGAGTCCCTTGCGCGGCTGACTTTGCGTCCGGGTCGCCGGTCACAAGCAGCCCTTGATACCTGAACCGCTGGTGGGTATCGTTGAAGCCTATCTCTACCACAGAGGCGAGCTCCGCGCTGTAGACCAGGAAGCTGCCCTCCGTGATCTTCACAATGGTGACGGTGGTGTAGAGCTGCTGTGGCAGAGTCGGGTCCTCCTTGGCCCTCTTCTGCAGAGCAAGCAGGTATAGACACAGAGCATACTCCAACGACATGTCGCCGGCGGAGCGGGAGTTCATGCGGCACCCGTTGGCGTGGGTGACAATGTGCTCCAGTGCTGAGTGAGGGTAGAAGAGCTCTCGCGTCTTCAGTTTGTTGACATCCACGGCACGCGTCGGGTCGAAGATGCAATCCCCGGGCCTCGTCTCCAGCGGCGGGTGCGGCACATTGGGCATTTCCACCTGGGCTTCCTCCATGCACCGCTCCAGTTCCAGAGCGACACGTAGCTGACGATGCACCATCAAATCGCAGTAACGCCGAATCGGTGACGTAAAGTGGGTGTACCACGGCGCCGCGACGGCAAAGTGGGAGCGGATGTCCTTCTCCGTCGGGTCGTTGGCAATGTATTCGGCCGCCATCAAGGAGTACTTGAGCAACTCGCACACGGTGTGGAAGTCTCCGCGGTGGTCTTTCTTGATGGTTTCGATCACCCGCTGCAGCTCCTGTCCGGAGCTGCCGCCGGTAGGCAGACCGCGGCGCGACAGGGCCGCGCGTAGTCGTCTCATCTTCTGCGGTTGCGGCGGTTTGTGCCGACGCAGCACAGCCCCGTACGGGATGAACTGCACAATCTTCTGTGCCACGCGTTGATTCGCTAACAACATAAACTCCTCCACCAGCCAGTTGGCCTGAATCTGCTCCTGCACAAAGAAGGAGGTGGGAGGCGAGTTCACCTCATTCCTGTGAAATCGAAATGCGAGGCGGGTGTTGCCGATAACCACCCGCCCGTCCCGCAGTGATTGCTGGCGAAGCTTGCTCGCGAGCGTGAAGAGGTTTGTGACACTCTGCTTCACCTTCTTGCGGGCAGCCTCCTCGCCGATGCCGAGGTCCGCCGCCGCTTGCGCCACATCGAGCACCACCGTGTCGTCGCCGTCGAGAATCTGCTGCGCCTGCTCGTACGCCAATCGGCACCGACTGCGGATGACACTCTGACCGAACCACTCGCACTTCCCCTCCGTCGCTGCCTCGGAAATGAGATGCCCGTCCCGGTCGAACTCGAACAGCCCAGAGAAGGCAAACTTGTCCTCGCCGGGGTTCAAGCTACAGTACTCCTCGCTCAGCCGGGACGGCAGCATGGGAATGACGCGGTCCACCAGGTAGGTCGAGTTGCTGCGCCGCTGCGCCTCCTCGTCGAGAGCCGTTCTCGGCAACACAAAGTGGGACACATCCGCGATGTGCACGCCGACGTGATAGCCACCATCTTTGCGCGGCTTAATGCTGAGCGCGTCGTCCAGGTCGCGCGCCGTTGCGGGGTCAATCGTCAAGACGAACTCCGAGTCGCGTAAATCGCGCCGCCCCATGTCAGCCAGTTCCGCTGCCGAGGGGATCGTGAAGTCCTTGAGCACGCACGCCTCGGCCTCCTCCGAAAAGGGTTCGGTCGACACATCGCAGCTTGTGCAGATGGCGTGGCTCGCCACTGCCATGGTCGAGGCGTCACCGAGGAAGCTGTGCACTTTGCACAGGAGGGCATTCGGCACTCGCGGTGTCCTTAAGATCTCGCCGTTCTCCCTGTGCTCTAGTGCCAAGGAAAAGAGCGACGTACTGATGTTTGCATGATAGGCAGCCATGATGTCGCACCCCTGCACAGTCAGCTGAGGGTACAGCGGATTGAAGGGGCGGAAGCGGTAGTAGTACTTCTCCTGCAATCCCTCGCCAGGGCGCACCTGGTTGTCAGCAATGCGGGCCACGTGAAGGCGTGGCAGGCAGCGCTTCAGAATTCGGATGACGCGGCCTAGCGGACGCTTCTCTGGTGGCCACTCGTACGAAGAAGGGGCGCCCATCTGCACGGCGAGGGAAACCTCGGCAGAGGCGTTGTGGATGAGCTCTTCCGTTGTCTCGGGCGAAATCAGCTGCGCGATATGGCGACCGTCCGGCAGCGTAGACGGCATCGCCAGCGGACCATTGTCGGTCTCCTCATCATCGGTGCTGCTGTCGCTGCTGGCAGGCACTGCGCTGGCTGCACTCGGCGCGAGTTGCCACTGTGCCAATGGCAGGAGCGCCAGTGCCACCACATCAGAGTGCAGCGCAGGTCCGCGCAGCTCGGCAGAGTTCAGCACCACATCGCACGGAAGCCGACTGCTGCGCACGAACGAGAGATTGGTGTCGTATTTGCGAAACACGTTGACACGCCCAATGACGACAGTGCCCTCTTTCACGCACTTTTCAAGATCCGGGTCGCTGCCGAGCGCATAAGCACACGTGATGGCGGTCATGCTTTCCCTTGTCTCACGTCCGCTTGAGAATGGTGTATTCGTTTTCGTGCTGTCTTCGCACATGATACGGCGCACGACCCCGCAGAAGGAGAGATGGAGTAGAGGTGAGCGAGAGACGAAAAATGAGCAAGCAAGAGAGGGCACAAGAACATCACGTTGGGCTCTGCGCAGGTGTCACCCCGGGCGCCAGGCAGAGACGAACGGTGCGCGGTTGAAAAAGAAAAGACACAGTGAGGGTGTACACACCGGTGAAAAACATCGCCACCAAAAACAATCAAAAAAATTAAGAGCGCGGGGAGAGGATTACTCGAGCTAGAAGAGCCAGGAGTAGGAGCGAGAGCGGGCGCGAAAGAACAAGCCGAAGAACGGGTGCCCACGGCGAGCGATCGCGTCGCACTTGGAGGAGAAACAGAAGACCACCAGGAGCGCATCGGACTGCAGGGACACATTCAAGGTAGTAGGAAAGAGCCGAGAGTGTCAGCGCTACCGTGCCTTCCTGTCACAGATGGAAACGAGCGAGGCTTCTTTGAGGGGTGCATGTGCAACTGCTATGCAGAGGGCGTACCTGAGGTGCGATGTGCCTCACTGCACTGCCCAACGCGCATGGGAAGGGAAAAGACCGAAATGTGGGGCTGCCATACACTTCCAAATGGCGTCTCGAAAGCCTAAGTTCGCGCGCACACACGCGAGCGCATTAGTGCCGACCGATACGCCAGTCACAAAGGCCGATGCGAGGGCGTCACAGATCCTCCCCATCTGACGACGACGAGGTGGGATCATTACCGTTAAGGAAGGCTGCGAGCGAGAAGCCTTTGGAGCGTTGTTTTGACGCCTCATCACCAACCGATGCCGTATCGCGCACACTGCTTGTCGCGTCGCTGTTCGCCACAGAAGCTGTGGCCAAATCACCAAATAGCAGAACGCTAGACGGGCCCTTATCAGGCGTTGTCGGCTTGGCAAGCACGGAGATCTGGGTAGCCACCGCCGCGTCGTCACGTAGCCATGCCCGGCCGTGAAGGCCCTTTTCTAGCACCTCCAACACATGCGTGCGAAGGTGCGGCGCCATGCCGGTGCGCACGCCTCCGACCAAATCACGCTCTGTGTCGCACACTTGCAATGTGCCGCGGAGAGCGCGCACCCCGTCCGGCACCCGCTCCTTCTCTGTGACGCTCATCAGCGACTCGAGCGTATGCGGGGACTTGTCAAGCGTGGCCGGCACAACATGATGGATTACATAGCCTGCTGCAGGTGTCCACATGGCTTTCTCGGCCGCCAGCTGCGCCGCAGACGGAACAAATGGCGCGATGCCTCCTTTGGCTGCGTTGTGCCGACCACCCAGCTCCACTTGCATCACATATTCCAGAACCTGATGCACCATGCGCGCTGCCGCCTGCTCCGACAAGAGCTCAGCCTGCGCGCGCTGCTGCTGCGCCTGAGCCGAGGTGTTGCCACGCTCCTGCGCGAGGGCTTCCTGCGCTGCCTGTATGTTCAGCCCCTCCGCAGTCCCGCTGCGGCGGGGGCGCTTTCCACTCGCACCTGCACCGCTGGAGGAAGCCTCGGCTGACGCCTCGTTGGCGTCTGCAAAACGCTTGTGACCCGACAGCAGAGTCCGCACGCCGGCGCTACCGTCCTGCGCTGCGGTTTTGGTGTTGCGCAGGAAGTCGTTAAGGTCCATTGGATAGCAAACAACACGCAGAATAGCGAACAGCACGAAAGGGATAAGGTACTTGCGCGTGAGAGGTGCAAGAAAGTCGCTGCGAAAGCTGCAGGTGCGGGTTTCCTGCGGTAGATTGACCTACGACAGCCAAAACTAAAATACTTAGGGCCACTGGTGAAGTGAACCAGCTGCGCCACTTCTTGACTTTCTCGTGCGGCCGCACCAGCGCTGAGAAACCGTTCACACACCGGAGGTAAACTGTCCAGCATCAGTGCAGGCAACTCTCAGCCCGAGGAAGAAAAAGATGACGCGTACATAAAGTCGGCCAGGTTGAGGCAAAACTCGGAGCCGCGCGCTCGAAGCATGTCAAAGGCAGAGGCGCGAGAAAGTGGGGTAAGGCAACTGAAAGAGGAAGAGGTGCCTGATAGCAGACCGGCCAGAGAAGGAGGCCACGCGCGCACACATGCCCCATTTCGCGGAAAAAAAACAAGAGAAAAAGAAAGGGGGCAGGGTGTGATGCGGTCAAGCCACACGCAACAACAAAAAACAAGAAAAAAAAGAGTGGGCCTCCACCGCCGTTCCATCGACTCGCACGCACACCCTCACCAGCTGTGGCATCCGACGAGACACGAGGGGACGATCTAGGTGATCAAGCGGCGGCACCGTCCCCCAATCCATCATCCTTTAGGAAGCTCGTGTGCTTGAGGGGGGCAGAAAGACGGCGGCGTCGTTAAACGCGCGACCGCAAAAAGCAAAGTGCCAGAGCGGTGGGCGATATCCCGCACGCCCCCGACGTTTTTTTTGTTGTTTTTGTACGTATCTCTTTGCGGGTACGTATGGCTAGACGGGCTGGCTCGCTGCCGTGGAGAGAAGGAGGAAGTCATCAGCGCTGTATCGCTCCCACCCATCACACCCCACCGCAGCGACCGCCCTTGGGCCCGTTTAGAGTTAAGCGTTAAAGGTGAAACAAACAAACAAGAGCCCCCATCGAGGGGTGGGAGAGACTGTGTGGAAAGGGGCGGCTTAACTGAAAGAGAGCGAGAGATGCGACCTGACTCCTCGACGCAAGGGACCAGTGCAAGCCAGCCGTACGGGTGACGTTGCTGCCAGACATGTATTCCACACGCACACACACACACACTTTTTCTCTCCGCTGATATGGCTGGATCGCACCACTGCTAATTACTTGCATCGCTATAGACGCGCACACACGCGCACGCACACAAGAGCAACACGCACCCAGCTGCGCCAGCCATGGACCCACAGGCACGCAGACACCCCAATGTTAAACGTCCACTCACGTGTGCCTGTTGCGTACAGAGCAACATCACACTCGCAAACCTACGTGCGTGCAGGCAGCCGCGAGAGATGGCAGGAACGTCCAGCTCCACTTGCTCCTCTTGTTCCCCTCTCGCTCTCTCGATTCTAGTACGACCGACGCTGCAGGTACGTGGAGAGAATAGCGCTCATCGGTGGCGCCGTGTAGGCCGGCTCACCGAGCACCTCAGCCAGCCACCGATCCGCCTGCGCAGTCTGCTGCGCCGTTGCCAAGGCACCTTCTTGGTTCGCTGTCACCATCACCTCCTGTGAGTCTTGGATAGAGGTCATCTCCTTGAAGAAGGACTGCAGCTGCAGTCGTGCGGTCTTGTCGCCCTCTGCCACGGCCCCCGCGCCGCTCGCTTCATCGCCGGTGCCGGCCCACTCGTACACGGAGGGCTGCGCCACAGCCGCGGCTCCTGTGGGCAGCTGCAAAATCTTAAAGCCCGTCACGGCGTCCACAGCAGCGAGACGCTGGCCATTCATGTGCAGCGGGACGATGTGGCGCAAAGGGAAGCGAGAGGCGTTCGCAATACGACGCACCACCTCACCCAGCTGCGGGCCCTTACTGCTGCCGGCGGCACAGCAGCGAAGCTCCACAAGGGATGTGTCCTCGAGGGCGGCTATCACCGTCGTGTCTGTGAAGGCGCTCAAGGCAGTGATGCACGACTCGCCCACGCTGAATACGGTCGGCTCCTCTGCACACCTACCCAGTGTCCAAAAGAAGATGTGCCGCTTCGCAGCTGCCACGGCGTGCCGGCAGTCGGGTGACACGACTATCCGGCGTAGCGGCTGCGTTTCCGTGTACTGCGGCAGAAGTTGAAGCAGTGGCCAGTGCACGCCGGGCCTGCAGTCCTGCACCGAGTACACGTGCAGACAGTCATCCGCAACGAAGCAGAGCGACCCGTCTGCGGAGAGGGCCATCGCTTGTACCTGCTGGGAGGGAGTCGCCATCGCTGAGTGGTTGTGCCAGCCGCCAGTCGGGGTGCCGTATGTGTCCTGTGCGGTGAAGGCAGTCTGTGCCCAGCACTTCATCGCCTCGGAGCTCAGCGTGAACACTCGCCGCCCTCGCTTCTCCACCCCCAGAGCCAGCACGGCGGAGCGATGCGGGGAGTAGACGGTTTGCGTCTCCACATGCTGCTTTCGTGGCGCGTCATACTCCCAGAACCGCAGCAGCGGGGGCAGCACCGTCGAGGAGAAGGACTCGTACGTCACGAGAGAGCGACTGTCGTTCAGAATGCCCACAAACTGAATTCCATGGCGGGGCGGGCTCGGGATTGTCTCCATCTGCGAGGACACGTGGAGCGAGTAGATAGACTGCTGCGTGTACGGGTCGCAGACACGCAGCACATTCGGCATCCCCGTCAGAATCACCGCGGGGCTCCCGCGCCACTGCTCGACGACGAGCCCGGTGCACACATCCTCAGCGGCCCACTCAATACCCTCCGCCGACGTCGTCACGCGCATCTGTAGCAAATCCGCAACGGCGAGCGTTGACGTGCCGCATGACAGCAACAGCTGCGCCCCTCCACTGCTGAAGGGCGTTATCCTTTGCAGCGTGCCCAGCTGCACCTTGACCTTCTTGTGTCTGTAGGACACCAGATCCCAGATTAGTAGCACAGACTCGCGGCCGCCAGTGTACACTGCGCTGCCATCTAGAGCGAAGGCAAGCGCTGTCAGAGGTGTGTGATGCCAGTGGTCGGCAAAGCAGTGTGCCTCTTGAACCTCCACGTAGATGAGCAGCTCACCGCGCCTACCACCGACGGCGACCGACGTGCTCGTTGGGCTGCAGGCAATACTCTGGATCTGAACATTTACGGCGCGCGGCAGGAGAGGCGGACAAGACGGGCGGTGCGGCTGGTGGGCGGAGAGGCGGTCCGTGAAGAGGGAGTAGAAGAACTCACGCGCGTGAGGGACGGCTACGACGACCAGGCCAGTAAACTGGCCAACAGAAAGATACCCGTGCGACACGGTCTCCTTGAAGGTGTGCACCACCACCGCCGACGGCGCGCTCGTCGCCCCTACGGGTAAGGCAGAGCCGAGCGCGGCCTCGTAAAGGCCGGCTTTCGTGAGCAGAACAGCAAACAGCTGTGCCTGCTGCACATGGAATTGAGCAGCCACGACGACGGAGGCGGTGGCAGCCGCCTCACCGTTCACCGTCCGGCTCGTTGAACCCTGATGCCACCTATCTGAAACCTCCTCATTCTCTCCAGCTGAGGTGGACGGGACAGGCGAGGCCGGTGGGAGTTGAATCGAGATTGTACGCACCAAGGATGGCGCACCACCCTCGATTGCAAACTCGAACAACGTAGCCTCGGCATCGATGACGTGCAGCACCGCCTTGGCGCCGGAAGTGCTCTGCGCATACATACCGCATACGCGCGATCCGTTGAGCCTCTCCACGCGGAACTTCCGCAGCGACTTGGGAGCGTAAAACGCTACCGCGGTGTCCTCTGCAACGCAGACTACCTGCGAGCAGGCGGCGAAGCAGCTCTGCATCCTTGCTGCCTTCGTCTTTGAGTGTATGTGCGTGTGCGCAGAGAAAGGGAAGGGGAGAGCTGCTCCGGTGAAGAAACAACGTTGCTGTGGGTAGCCAAGGAGAAGCAGCGGCGGGACTGCAGGAGCACTGGCCACCACAGCTGCACACAAAAGCAGTGGAGGAGAGCGAGCGGTCGGCAACTGCCAAGTTCACAGAGAGAAAGAGAGGCTCAGAGGGAGAAGGAACAATGAAAAATACGACGAAGACGAAGGAGGCGAGAGTAAGCGATAGAGAGAGCAGAGCAGAGCACATGCAAATGTGTTTCTCTCTTCAAGGGGAAACGGTCCATGAGTGATGGCGAGGATGAAACCAATGAAGGTGCGCAAGAGAAACACTGCGGCGAGTGCAACTGCTACTGCTCCTTGTCACACACACACACACACACAGATCATCTCTTTTCCGGGATCCGCCGCTGCAGAAAAGGGGAGGAGAGGAATGGGCTATGAGAAAGCACGATAGAGAAGCAGAGTCGTCTGCTGACTGAAACGCGACGCCGCTGCCCGCAAGCCCGGGCTTCCGCCCTTTGACACGCCGTCTGGGATGAGATCCCGTCCAGTGGCTCCGACACTTCCATGAAGTCATGAAGTACAGCAATGACAACCGCCCCTCTCTCCCGCCCGTCCTACCTCGCTGTGAGTGATCTAATGGCCCCTCCTTCACCCCCTCCCAATAAAAAGCGGAGTCGGCTCGCTCGCTCGCTGTTCTGTTGCATTATTGTGGCTTGCTCGTACCCCACACTCCTGCTGCCGGGCCGGGGGAGGGGGAGGAGAGGGAAGAGGGAGGGCAGCGAGTTACCATTTCGGCATACACCCCTCCTCCATCCCTACACGGCGGACAAGCCAAAACAGAATGAAGGTAACCGTACCAGAGGCAAAGCACGAAACCAAACAAGGAAAAGACGCGACGAGGCGACACGAGAGCACAAACAGGAGATGTGCGATAACAACACCACACTATCCCAACAAGCAAAGAAACGAAGTGCTCGCGTGCTGCGCAACAACCTGTGTGTGCCTATCCGTGTGCGTGTGCTCACTCGCCCTCCTCTAGCAGCGGAAAAAGAGTGGAGGAGGACGGGGCTATGTGCGCGTTGTGGCGCCACTTCCTCACCCATACATGAACAGAATCAAACACGCATGCAAGCGTATAAAGCCAGCCATGGATAAGAATAGCGCGCGACGACTCACACCAGCACCCGCATTCTCCTGCTTCTGTTGCTTGCCTAGCTCCGAATCCCTCCGTCTCTACGGTCAGCAACTCCACCGTTCTGCGCCCGGTCACAGCGCTTCATCGGCAGAGATAAAAAGAAGGGACAAGGCGCAGCAAGCGTCGCATGTGTGTGGGAGGGGGGGGGGGGAACATTACTGCGATAATCCGCTCCATGAACAGCAAACTTTTTATCGCATTCCGTCAACAGCCTCTGCAGAAACAGTAGCTTTGGTGGGGCCGTCGTCGCGGTCTTCGTGCAAGCCTGCCCCCCCCCTCCCTCTTCCGCCCCCCACAGCGCAATGAATAATGCATCTCTGTGGGGTGCGACCATCTTTCATGTCGAGGGCGCATAAAGCCACTGCAGCGGTCCTCTTGCTTTCCTTCTGCTCCAATGTCGCATAGACTTACCGCACAGCCACGGTACCGGTGCCGGTGCCGGTGCCGCCGTAGAGGTCGAACCGTTTGGCAGAGCTGAGGGGTTGCAGCTCTGTCGGATCGATCCCTACCACATACACTGGCCGCCTCCACCCGCGACAGCATGTGGAGGTAAGAAAGATGAGTACGATGACGCAGAGTAAACCGAACACCGCACGCACCGGGTTCGCCTTGGCGAAGGCTACAGAAGATTGAAAGGCGCCAAAGCTGAAGGCCTTCACCGAAATAAACGCACGTGTCACGATGGACTTGACCGAGTCCACAACCCCGGCATCGGCTTCGGAGGTGTTCTTCAAGGCACCGTCGTCATGCCTCTGCTTTCCCTTGGTGCCCGAAGGCCCCTTCGTTGTAGTCGTGGTGGTGGACGTCGACGTTGTCGTTGACTGTGGCGTCGATCCATCATATGGCGTCTGCGCTGACGACTTGGAGCCATGATGTAGCCCACTGGGTATGTTCTCGTCGGCGCTGGACGCGGAGGCAGACGACACGGCGCTTGTTCGTGGCGCTGAACTTGCGTTTGCGGTTGCATTTGAGTGGTCTGCGCTGCTCTCGTTGACGTGAGAATGCGTTCCCGGGCCAGTGCCGTTCGCATTCGACACATACGCCAGCGCCGGTGCCCCCGTGCCCGGTTTCGCCATTGCTCGGTCCGATGATCCGTTGCAACTGCCTGGGCTGGTCGTGCTGGGAGGCGGAGACGCGCGAGTGGTGCCATTCCTTGACACCGAGACAAGGTTTGGCGACACTGGCGAGACAACAACGGCGCTGTCGTGCTTATAGACGCCATCTACCTCCGCCTGAGACCTTTCCAGCACACGGCCCGCCCGCACTCCCAGGGAGCGATTCGCCAAGCCCTCGTCCTTGTGACTCCATGCATCTTTGAAGTTGCCTTGACTCCTGTTGCCGCCGGCCGGAACGGACTTGTCGTCGAAGCGGAAAATGAGGCGACCATTGAGGGCCTGCGGCGGACGGGCGTTGCCGAAGCGGTGGAAGTCGTTTGGCAGCAGGGCATCCATCGCGTCGCGCAGCCTGCCGAGCGCCACAGGTGAGATGAGAATTGGCGAGGTCATTACCACCCAGCGGACGTTCTCGGTGCAGGGTGGGTACGTCTGGGAGCCGTCGTAGAGCAAGTAGCTCTCGCGCGCCGGAATTAGCGAGAAGAGGGAGAGACTCTCTGTCAAGAAGCACGTCGTCATGGCGTTGCGCTTCGGCAGCGAGCCGTCCACTAAGATGTGCTGCAGCGCGCGCGCCGAGGTGGTCTTGATCATGGCGGAGGCCTTTAGCATCACCGCCACTATGAGTACGTTACGCTTCTTTTTCGCATGATTTGTGGTAAAAGACATGTGCATTTCGACTTCGGGGCGCAGCGTGCGGAGTTGGTGCACCGGCATGGCGTGAAAGTGCAGGCTCGTGAAGTGGTAGGTGCGCGAACAATTCATCGGGTCGATCACCGTGCACTCGCTCATGTCATCCGGCAAGCGTCCCAGCTTCTCAAAGCTGACTGTGTTCACGATGCCCTCGTTGACGATTCGCATCTGCGTCTCCTCGCGTGGGAAGACGCACTTGGCGGAGAACTGTAATCGCTGCAGCGAGGCATTCGTCACAACCTCGTCGGGGTTCACATTCGCGAAGGAAATCGGACTCTGCCGTCTCCCCGTCAAGCACAGCGTTGGCCAATCCTTCCGGTTTGTGTAGTCCCAGGAGGTGCGCGAGCTGTCGGGACTGCCGAACACCAGCCCGGATGTGCCGTAGTTGCCTTCGTAGTACGAGTGCTGCTCGTCCAGCCCACTGACGACACCAGCGACGCTGACAAAAAGCACCAGCTGCGCGATGGCGAGGGCGGCACAGAAAGGAAGTGTCTTCATGGCGCTACAGGAACAGCGCGAAGGAGAGAAGGGCGAGAGCAGGGGATATGTAACGGTGTAGAGGCGCTGCGTTTTCTGCAGAAATCTCGTCACACGTGCGCCTTCGAGTGCTGCTTGCTATACGAAGGTACTACGAAAAGGAAAGAGCGCGCGTGGGCAGCACCAGAAGCCGTGAGCAGTCCGTCCTTGGCAGTTCGCCGAGAGACAACACGGTATAGTGCACGACAAGAAGTGACTCAGCGCTCGCGGCTTCACACCAAATTTGCAGACCCCGAGAGTATCCGGAACGGCACCGACAGACGGGAGCAGAGAAGGGGTGGAGAGAGAGAGGCGCATGAGCGGAAGGTAAGGGAGGACGCACATCCTGACACAGAAATGGGGGCACAGTGCAAACACTGTGCGCAAAAGCATCAGCACGGATGGTACCTGCAGACATGAACCCCCGAGTGAAATGCGTACACCTGCTTCCACTCACAGCTAGCATCACGACGCGCATTTTTGGTGACCCTCCAGAGCGAGGGTCTGCATCTTCGAGACAATATCCTGCCCTCCCAATCGACCGCGTCAGCTACCAGCTCCCACCATAAGCTACCATTCGGAAGGTAGGCACAGCACAACAACAACGAAATGCAGAAGCGATACACGGGTAACGTGCAGCTTAGAAATATACACGTAAAGAAACGAGGAGGATAACGGCTCGATAATAACAAGGTAGGCCACAGCGAAGAGGACGTCCCTTGAATCAGCGCACGAGGGACAGGGATGCCCCCTCCCCACCGCTACGCCACCGCCATGTTGCTTTTGGAGCAGCGCACGTGTACGCCGCATCGCAGCCACGTAAGAAGAGCATGGCCTCTGCATCTGGGCACAAAAGAAGAGGAGTAGGGGATGGGGCGGACAGGAAAACACATACTCACACACAGAGAGAGAGAGAGAGCAGAGACGCTGCGCGGATGCTGTTCCACCAACCTTCCTGTTCTGGGTGAGCGAACCCTTTCTCGCTCTATTTTTCCATCCTCTTCTCTGTCGTTGATATTGCGTTGGCGCAGCGGTGGCCGTACTCTCGGCCCTTCCTCACCTGTGTTGTCGTGACAGCTACTGCTACACCTGCTCTGGACGGACGCAGCCAAGCGATGGTGAAGACGGACGGCAGCCACACCGAGAGAGAAAGTGGGTAAAAAGTGCACCAGAAATGTGTGCCAGCACGTTTACAAGCAGGCGAGCACGCCCCCCCCCCCAAAAAAAAAAGTCTCTACACCTTTTGCTCTTCCCTGCGCTGTCCCATCCACAGCCCTTGATAAGGCCCCCCCCTCCTCTCTCTCTCTCGAGTCCAGGTCCCGTTTCCTCGCACGCGCTCACGTCCTCTGCCTCACAGAGAAGCGCGCCACAGACGCACATATCCGCACAAGGGCTCTCCCATAGGAAGGCGCAAGGGAACCCCACCAAGACATGCCGTCCACATCGAATGAGGAAGCGACGATGCGAAAAAAAGAAACAAAAAAAGGACCGGTGACCGTATCACAGGCAAAAGAAATGAGGGATCAGAACAGCAACGCACCATCTATCGACAATAAGTATGAGGTACGCAACCACCAAGCAACGATCATTTTATTTGCCAGCTGTCACGCACACACATGAGCACCTAACCCGACCCATACAAGATGCCGTCAATTGGCGGGAGATGCGGAGGTTGTAGCGCCGTAGCACTTTGGATTGCTGCCCGCCTTGCGCGACTCCAAAAACTGCTGCCGAGCGAGGTTGCCGCGGGAGACGAGCAGGCGGCTCGACGACGATGGCGTCCCACTTAGACCCTCTGTGTGCACGCTCTGAGAAGAAACCGAGAACGGCACAGCGGTCCTGCCGCACATCTCTTCGTCACCGTAGCCCGTCTCGGCGGAATAAGCGGAGCCGTGCTTGCTGCGCAGGCAGTAGTTGAGGAAGGCCACCGTCGTCACCGTTATGGTGACGAAAAGAAGAAACCAGGCAAGCACATGTACCAGCGACAGATGCAGCACGTGCCTCGAGAGCGGCCCAGTAGTCTTGCTAAGGCTATCGTTTAGCACCGCGTTTGTGGTCGTCCGCGCGGTGGTGAAGTTGTTCTCCATGACATGACGGCAACCCGACGGCCCCGCGATGGGCAACGGCTGCGCGGAGGTGTTGGGTGTCAGCGTGGCAGTCGCAGACGCAAGTCGACTGGAGGCGTTGTGCAGGACAGCGTTGGCGGCGTCCATGGTGGCGTTTATGGCGCGCCCCACGCGCTCAGACGTTTCATTGGAGTAAATAATTTGCGGCTTGAAACACGGCTTCACCTGCGGCGAAGGGGGTGCAGAGGAAGCGATCCTGTGGCGCATTCTGACAAGCAAAACCAACGGGGAAAGATATGCTAGCGGAGAAGAGAGGCGTGGAGAGAGAGGGGTCGATGGATAAAGGCGACGGAGTGGGGCGGGGGCGGGGGCAGCGCAGCAGCGCGAGGGTGCCAAGGAATTGAGATGCTCTCGAAACAACAAAGAGGACATGCGCACGTATACTGGAGGGGGAAAGGGGGAGAGACACCGAAGGACGCAACGAAAAGACGTGCGTATGATCAAGAAGGCAGTGGCGGATAAGACGCGCAAGAGAAGTTGATGTGGAAGGTGAAACGCGAGAAGTCTGCATGTGGAAGGGAGAGCAGGATGGACTGAAGGGGCAAGAGGAGGAAAAGCAAGAGAGAAAGCCACACAAGCAAACGACTTGTGCAGCGCACAGCAGCTGTGATACCTCGCCGTCCAATCTCTCTCTCTCTCACTAGTCAGTTCATGTCGCTTGCTTGAGCCGCGGTTATGCGCTCCATCGAGTGCACAAGTTGAGAATTTTGCTAGTCTTGTTGGCCGACACGTCTTTGCGCGTGTGCTTGCGTGAGTAGAGGGGGAGTTCCATGAGGGGTGCGCCTGTGCTGCTGCCTTCCCTTTTTGTTGCTTCTTTGTGCGTGCGGGTCTGCTTGCTACGATGGGCGCCCAATGCCCACGCGGAAGCGGTGCAAGCGCGCACGCGAGCGGGGGAAGCGCATCCAGGGAGCTGTCCTTGACCACAGAGAAGAGAAAAGTAAAGCCAAACCCATCAACACACACGCACACGCACACAGACTTACTTACACGCGACAAACCACATAAAGCTGAGCACGCGTTACCTACAAAGGCGCAGAGCTATAGCGATAGAGAGAGAGGCATGTTGGCCGAGTAACAGAGAAGGAGGCGTGAAGTGAAGAAAGGGGGCACACTGTTGCCCGCGACGGCGGTTCTTTTCGTTTTACCGTGTGTCTGCTGCTGCATTCGGTACGTCTTCTCTTCGCCTGTTCTGCCGTTCATTCTCGGAGGTCCTTCGCATGCACGCTGTAAGAGAGAGAGAGGTGTCGTGCCGACAGTTTCGTGTTTCTCAAGACCTTTGTGTTTTTTGACGTAAAAGAGTTTTATCGCGTTTTTGGCTCATTTTTGTGTTTTGCGGTTGAGGGAGAAGAGCCTGGGTGTTGTTGTGATGCTCCCCCACCGCTTACATGCCTACATACGAGCGTGTGCGTGAGATACAAGGGGGGGAGGGTGATGGTGGGTGAAACGAAAAAAAGAAAGGACTAACAACCCAACTTGGCGGATGAGGCGAAGCAGGAGATAGGGGGCAGCAAGAGAAGCGAAACAGAACACTTCCCGTGCACGTGTGTGCTGGCGCGAGAGTTGAAGAAGCGCACTCTCTCGTGAACAACGGGCACAGACAGAGATACACACATATGCATGTACAAGCGCACATCACAAACCAAGCTCCTTCGTCTGTGCCCGAAATAATGGACAACCGCACACCTCTAACGGAGCCTCTCTTGTACAGTGGCGCCTTGGCTATCCACTCCGCCTTCGGGAAAGAGTCAGGGGCTGGGACTCATCGCCCCTGTCTTGCCTGCGTGTCCTCGTTAGGGGACGGAGAAAAAAAAGAGAAGCAGCAAGCGCAGCAGAGCAGCAATGTAACAGGAAACCAAAAACAAAACAGCCGCCGTGAAGACACACACACGCACACACATGCACAGAACGCACTCAATACCGCACTCCGAAGCACACCGGAGGCAAAAGAAAAAGGGATGACGAAGCGCAGAAGGGAGCATCCCCGTCGGACGCACGTGCACCTGCTGTGCATTCTTCTCTTACACACACGCATTTGAGTTCTCTGGCCAGGTGTCGCACCGGCCGTTCATGAAGGCACATCAGCACACACGCACACACACACAGAACAGGCGAACAACACAAGCGAAAGCACCCAAGCGCATGAGCGTCTGCTCGAGCGTATCACAAAACGCCGCGGCGTCTTCACCAGCCGCCAGACACATCGAGACATGAGAGGGCCACAGAAAAGAAGTAGAGAGCGGTATTACAGCGGAATGTTACCGTGCTTCTTCCATGGATTGCGGAGCTGCTTGCGGGACAGGCGCTCCAGATCCTCGCACACGCGCATGCGGGTCTCGCTGGGGTCAATCACCGCATCCACAAATCCCTTTCGAGCGGCCGACAGCGGTGTGCAGAAGGCCTTCTCGTAATCGGCGATACGCTGCGCCTGCTGCTCCGCCGTCTCCTTCGAGTACAGAAGCTTGCATGCGCCGGCGGCGCCCATGACGGCAATCTCGGCGCGCGGCCAGGCGTAGTTGCCGTCGCCACGGAGGTGTTTCGAGCTCATCACATCGTAGGCGCCACCGTACGCCTTGCGCGTGATGATTGTCACCTTCGGGACAGTCGCCTCAGCGTAGGCATACAGCAGCTTCGCACCGTGGCGAATGATGCCGCCGTATTCCTGCTGCACGCCAGGCAAGAATCCGGGGACGTCTACGAAGGTGATGATTGGGATGTTGAAGGCATCGGCAAAACGCACCATGCGCGCAGCCTTGACGGAGGAGTCGATGTCGAGCACGCCAGCCTGCACCTTCGGTTGGTTCGCAATGATGCACACGGAGCGGCCCTCAACGCGGGCAAAACCGCAGATGATGTTCTTGGCGAACTGCGGCTGTATCTCAAAGAAGGAGTCTTGGTCGATCACAGGGAAGATGGCGTCGCGCATATCGTACGCCTCCTTCACCTCCACCGGCACGACCGTGTTCAGCGAGGAGACGTCACGGTAGCGGTTGTCGGCCGTCGGCACAACCGGGGCAGAGTCGCGGTTGCTCAATGGCAGATACGAGTACAGGCGGCGGAGCTGCGCCATCGCAACGATGTCGTTCGGGAATGTACCCGCCGACACACCCGACTTGGTTGCGTGCACACGCGGACCGCCGAGCTCGTCCTTGGTCACTAACTTGCCGCCCACGACACTCACCACCTCCGGACCCGTCACAAACATGTAGGACGAGTTGTCCACCATGAACGTGAAGTCGGTGATGGCGGGCGAGTAGACGGCACCGCCGGCACAAGGCCCCATGATCACGGAGATCTGTGGGATGACACCGGAGAAGAGCGTGTTGCGGAGGAAAATGTCAGCGTAGCCAGCCAGCGAGTCCACACCCTCTTGGATGCGAGCGCCGCCGGAGTCGTTGAAGCCGATCACTGGCACACCGATCTTGGCGGCCTCCTCCATGATGCGCACCACTTTGGCGGCGTTAGAGCCGGAGAGAGAGCCGCCGAACACCGTAAAATCGTGTGAGAAGAGAAACACAGGGCGGCCAAAGACCTTGCCCGCACCCGTAACGAAGCCGTCACCAGGCACCCTCCTCTTCTCCATGCCGAAATTGTGGCACTCGTGCTCAACTAGGGCATCACGCTCGCGGAACGTGCCGGGGTCGCAGAAGAGCTGCACGCGCTCCATGGCAGTCAGGCGCTTCTTCTTGTGGCGTGACTCCTCAGCGGCGGTCGGCTTGTGTGTGTGGCGGTCAAACTCCTTCGTTAGCTGCGAGGAGCTCATCCCGCCCACACCCATGGCCGCGGAAACCACCCCACATCGCAGCCGGCGCATCGTTTTTGTTTTGTCTGTTTCAATGCTGGTACGTGCGTGCTTGAACGCTTCTACTCTGTTCGGTGTTGCGCTCGCGCGCAAAATGAGCGGTGGAGGGCGAAGAAGAACCCGAAAGAAACAAACAAAAAAAGGGAGAAGCGAGGTGTGGTGTGCGGAGACCGAAATCAACTCCAACAGACACACACACGCATACACACACACACACTCACACACACACACCCTCGCCTACGGACAAAAAAAAACAGAAAGACGCGAGAGAGACACGGCGCGTGAGGCAGTCAAAGTAAAAGTCAGCAGGGAATCGAGAACGGAAAAGGGAAACGGATGTGTTGTGCGCACCTGTGCGAGAGGGGGAGGGGGAGGGCAGTGTAACTCGTGTTGGATGGACCCGCGGGTCGTTTTGTTTTTTTTCTCTTGGGGTTGCCTCTGCTGCTGTTTCTCTATGCCACAGTTCTGACGCGGTGTTGTTCCCTGGTGGAGAGAATCGACAGTGGAAGTTCGAAGCGAGCGTGGGGAGGAGGGGGAGGGGTCGCCAGTGTGTGTGCAGGTATCAATGCTAAATGAAGGGGAAGCGATATAGGGAGGAGAGGGGAGAGACCGTTGTGAGCAGATGGTGAGAGAGGAAAGGGAGGTGAGGGGTCAAGGGGACGACAGACAATAAAAGGGGAGCGAAGCAGACGACGGCAGTGCAGGAGAAACGGGCGCCCGCGCGTAGGAGAAGGTCGCCATGTCTGAAGAATTGATTGAGGTAAAGGGGAGAGGGAGAGGATGTTAGAAACAGACGCACCCTTCCCGTTCCGGCACCGCTTGGCCTCCTCATCTGAACGATCGCTAGTATTCTGGCCCTCTGCCGTCCAGCACCACCCTGTCAAATCACAAGCACGAGAACACGAAAACCGAGGGACGAAAAGGAGAGAGGTGAGAGAGGGAGGTGGTGGCAGAAAATGGAGGTGGGCACCTCCGTCTGGCAACGATGAACCCTGTCGCTCTTCATTGCTCCATCTTCTTCCTCCCACTAATTTCTGTATATGTGCACGCTGCTTCTTTGTTTTCTTGCATCGCTGGTTGCCTCATCACCGTCTCCGATCATTCCTTTCTTCAGTGGGTGGAGTTGTCGAGAGAGAAAGACAACAGCGCCCCGACGCGAAGGCACGCAAAGGAAGCGTGACGAAAAAGAAAACGAAGAAAAAATAAGACAGCGCTCGATCACTGCTCCACGCCAAGCATGGCCCGACCTTGGGGACATGAAGTAGAAGAAAGACGTCGCAGCCAGCTCAAACACAGCCACACACGCGCACACACGCACGCACGCACGCACCGGCAAATACAGGTGCGTTGCACACAAGATCCAAACAGCAAAACAGGCGCGTGTGTTAACGGCGTACAAAAAAAGAAAGAGGTGAGAAAGAGAAGGCATACAGAAAAGAGGGGGGAAAGGACGACATCGACAACTGTAAACGCCACGAATAAGATCCACATCATCGTCAACCAGGGGTAAACCTGAATAAGTTTGTGCGTGTGCGTGTGTATGTGTGTGTGTATGTGTCTGTCTGTCTGTCTGAGCATGTGTTTGTGTTTGCTCGCCTGAGAAGTCGCCTCGCACACAAGCGCACGCGTGCGCACGTACCGACTTAACAGCACGAGCCACACCAGGACGGGGAAAAAAAGAGGGTACAGAGAGAACGAGATACAGAGAAGAAAACAAAAGCGCCAACAACAACAACAACGAAACAGAATAAAAATAAAAATAAAGAGCGCCGAGAAGAGAGAAACGAGAGAGCGGCACATGTAAATATACATATATATATATATTTATATATATATATATTTGTAAAACGCACACCAGCTTTCTTTTCTCGGCTTCCAGCACGGCTACCTCGCCATACGACATGCGTCAAACACCTCTCCACCCCACGCTGCCTGGCCTGTGGCAGACTCCCTCGCCTCTGCACGTGGTGCCAAGCAGCGCTAGACACACCCGTTACGGCAATGCGCCGATCCAGCCATCTACACACTCCCCCCCCCGCTGAGCAGGCCGCCTCACAGCCGCGCCCAATTATGCCGGCCGCCACCCCCTGGTGCATCCCTCGCAGGGCGACACCCCGGTCCCCCAGCAGTGGGCAGTGTGCGGGCTGGGCGGGACTCGCTCGACTCCCGCTGGCGCTTTGCCCATCCGATGTGGGCGGCACAGACGTGTTCACGGCCGCAGGTCGCACCGGCGCCGCCCCACTCCAGGACCTGGCCGCCGGCATCAGCAGCGATGCATCGCCCTGACGCCCCCAACACACCATGAGGGCGCGTTTGAGCGTGCCACCACCAGAAGTGGCGTCGCATGGGCAGGGATAGCGAAGAGGGGTGGGGAATGGGGGGCTGCTTCGCTATCCCTGCACACGCAGAGAGAGCAGCCCCCCCCCCCCCCCCTGTGTCCTGAGATGCCACGCTGAGGTGGCCCCCGCATGTCATGAGTGGAGTCGAACCAGCGAAAAAAAAACAACGAAAAAGCACAGGATAGCGAAAGAATGGTGACATTGTCTCGGGTTATTTTTTTCTTCTTTTGGTATGGTTTGTGTGTGTGGGGGGGAGCGGAACTGATCAAGTTGGTGTTGGAGTGGGGGATAAGTAGGTTGTTGTGTCGGCCTTGTGTGTGCGTGTGTGTGATTGTGTATAGACGGAACGGAAGTGTTGAGGGAAGAAACAGTAATAAGACGATGAAAGATAAGAATAATAAAATCAGGTGAAAAACGAGAGAAAAAATGGGGGAGGGGGCGGGAGGGGGAGGGGGAGGTATAGAAGAGACCAACACTACACAGATCCGCCCACACAGAGGAAAAGCGAAGGGAAGGAGGTAAAAGGTAGTACTGACAGGAGGGAAGAAAGCACCGATGTAGAAGACGCACACACGCACACACACACACACAGAGGTAGCAAACACAGCGAAACACACACGCACATGTCAATGCTCAAAGGGGAAAGAAGGAGGGCGAGAGCCGCCAAGAAAAAAAAAAGAGGTCGCCTACAAGGCTACCAACAGAAACATACGAAAGGCGACGACGACGGAGGCCGCAGCAGCAGCAGCAGTGTTAGCCGCCATACAGCGAAGATGAATGACGGGTAAAAATCCGTACAAATGGGGAGGTATACACAATGCATGGTAGGTAGAAGCGCTAGCGGTGGTGGTGGTAATGGTGATGACGGTGGTGGTGGTGGTGGTGAGCAGTGATGAAACAGAAAACGGCAGAGCAAGAGCGAATCACAACAAACAAAGGGCATAGGGACCATCACGGCAAGGCAAGGGAACAGAATGAACAGTTCAGAGCAACAATAGCATCACCGACCAGAAAGGGGGAGGGGGCGACAAGAACGAAAAAAGAAGGCAAAAGACGTGCCTGGGCTATGGGAGTGACCTGCGTCGCTAACATCCGGCAAAGAAATACACACACACACACACACACACACACATACGCATACACACACACAAAGAAAGGAAAACGAGGCAGGGAAGAGACTGGAGATGACATAAAAGCTTGAAGAAGAACAAGAAAACGATGAAGCAAGATCACGAAAATAGTGAAGAAGTCCAGGGTGTGATGGAGAGAGGGGGGAGGCGCTCTTGAGCGAAATCGAGTAGAAGTCAGGCAGACAGCAACAGGAAAAAAACGCCAAAGCCGTTGTTGTTTTACGCGTGTCTGATGGGCAAAAAGAAGGAGAGGTGGAGGGGGGAGATAAATGCGGCAGCGAAGCATAGAACGATGGCAATCCTCTTTTGTGGATCAGAGAGAGAGAGCACGCGCCAAATGAGGAAGTGAACAGATGAGAAAGAGAGGAGACGGGTGCTGCTGCCCCTTCTCTTGGTCCCTTTTCCGTTTCTGTACCCCCCCCCCAACCTTCAGCATCTGCGTTTCTGTGTCCGTGTATAGGTGTGCGTCAACGTGCGAGGACAAGATCGACGCACATCCCCGCATACATTGCCGGGCATCACCTCCACAACTACACTCGCTCACGACAGTGGGAAAGGCAAGGATGAAGGAAGTTGTTCTATCCAACATTTTTTGTACCGTTGCAGCACAGCGCGAAGCCTGCGTCAACGCACACCAAATAAAAAAGTCGGGATGAACACAGCAGAGAGCACTTACGGAGAAGCTCAAGCAGCTGCGAGTTTCTTTCGGTCGTCGTCGTCGTTGCGGTCATCTTGCTTGGGGTCCTCATCGCAGCCGTGTAGCAGGCACCTTTGCCTTTTACGACTTATCTCCCCTTCCTACAGCTCTTTGCCCATTTCCCCCATCCCCCAACGCACGCACACACATATATAGAGAGAGAGATAAATAGAGAGACGCGCATGCACACGAATTCCTTTACTGACGTAAGCGGACCACCACAACACCAAAGAAAAACACGCAAGACGCAAAACAGAGAGAGAGAGAGGGAACCGACGGAGAGGCGGAGTGGGGGGCTGAGGGAGGGGAACGGAAGGGAAGAACCCTTCCTTTGCTTTTTTCTTCTGTCTCGTGCATGGGAGAAGGGACGCACGGCAGGAGGGAGCGACATCTCGGGAGATCGTGTGGGAGAGAGAGAGGTGATCGCTGCATGCACATACACACACGCACACACACAAGCTCGCATGCAGAAGAGAGGCGGACAGCACACGGAGGAGAGAGGAATAAAAGGAGGGGATGAAGAGGGAGAAGGAGGGCTGCATGAAGAGTCCAGCGTTGAAGTTGCGGCGAGCAGCAATCCACCCCCCCCACACACACACACGTCGCCCCTGGCCGCCCCGCAGTCCTCTCTGCTGTCTCTCATTATCTCGCCTTCCCTTACCGTTACAGCAGAGAGAGGGAGAGAGAGGCAAGAGGGCAAGATGACGGAGCTGGAGAGAGGAAACACACAGAAAAAAAAAGAAAGAGTCGCAAAAGATAAGGCACAGAACAAGAAAGCCACAACACCGAAGGCACACGCACGCACATACAACGCGGAAAGAGGGATCTGAAATGGAGCTGCCGTGTGCCTGTGGACTTTAGGGTATGCCGTCTCGGAGAGAAGCAACACGATGAAAAAGGGAGCCAAGCTACTGCACAGGCGCTGCGGAGAATCCACGGAACAAGTTAGCCTTGATGCCCCCTGCCCGCATCCTCTCCCCTCTGCCGAGGTAGTAACGTGATTTGTATGCATACTACTCGGCTTCTGCGTCCCCGTGCCAGTCTCCATGCACAGGTGTACTTACGTGGGTGCAATGGCAGCTTCCCGCGTGCGAAAACGAGGTGCCCTTGATCTTTTTCAGCCCTGTTTTCTGCACAGGCCCAGGGAAGCCTCCGCAGCTGTGGTCTCTCCTACTCTATGCAGCGCCTCGCCCCTGTACCACGTAGAGCCGAGGAGGCCACGCCCATCATGCAAAGCGTGTGGCTGCTGGTCGAAGCGCCAGCGCGAAGGTCAAGAGGCGCAGAAAGTGGGGTGGTGTGGCGGGGGGAAGGGGGAAGAAGCATGACAAGCAGCGGTGCGGAAGTTCCCATTGCTGTGCGCCTTTAGACACACACACACACGTGCAGGCACACTTGAGCACGCACGCGCCCGCCTCACCCCCTTCCCTGTGACAATGCAGAGACAGCAACAACGCAAAATAGCATTGGAACAGGAGAGACATACAAGGCACAGAGAGGAGAATCAAGAGAGAGACGGAGAGAGCACGCCCATGCAGAAAGAGGAGGTCACGCAAATACATGCAACACACACGCACGCACGCACATGGAGACAGCGTCCGATGTAAAAGAAAACGCCGTGAAAGGAGCCCCCCGTTCGCTTTGTCCCTCGCGCACCAAGAGGATGAGAGATGAGGAAGAAAATCACAGAGAGAGAGAGAGAGACGGACGCCACAGTCGAAAGCAAAACAAGCAGGCAGTGAAGGAAAGAGCGCACAGGAAAAACGAAACTCTTGAGAGCCGGTGATCAAAGGCAAGGATCTACTCCAACAAGGGGGCAGTGCGGACAAGCGTTTGAACATACAGAGACAACCGCATACAGAGAGAGAGACACAGACACAGACACACACACACACACACACACACGCACACCTGTATGGGCACACGTGTGCGTTCTTTCGCGGAGCAGAGCCACGGAAAAGGAGGCGGAGGAGAGGTACGAGATGGCTGGACGGCGCCAACGGAAAAGGAGAGAAATGGCGAGAGAGAGCGAGAGATGGGAGAAAAGAGACGGACAGGACACAAGAGGAATGGGCGCACGCGCACGGCTGACGCATCCACCAAGTACGCACACACACACACACACTTGAAACCATAAGATCATTATGCAAAATTAGAGAAAAAAGAGTCCCATAAGTTACCGTCGACGGCACAGCATCGCGCGAGGAGGAAAGTATGCTGTGCAGAAGAATGATAATAACAATATACACGACGCGACATGAAGCAGCAGAAGCAATACGACGAAGGCAGAAAGAGAGGATCGCCACACCGATGATACTATAGGGAGGACGTGAAAGGTGAGATAACGAAAAAAATCAAAACAAAAACACATAATAAAGGCACCGATGACGGAAAGCGTTGACATTCTCGTCCCTTCACATGTTGAATCGCTACTTCCCCCGTGTTGAGAACCCCGATCAGTTTACACCGCACCGATAGCTAACAACCGCCGGTCGTGTCCCTGTTGCAAGACAGCAGCATCACCTCCCGATAACAGTCACCCCCACCCCTCCCTCGCAGCTTCCCTCGCTACGGGTATAAATGTTCTTGGGTGCACCCGCCTCTCTGTTTGCTTGTTTGTTTTTTTTTCATCTTTTCTCACAAGCCTCCGCCCCCCAACCCATCATCGCGCGTCGCCTCTACTTGGCCGATGGCCCTGGCGCCTGCCTTTGATGCTCCATTCCATCGCTGCGCTGCACTCTGCTGAAAGGCACACGGTGCCTTCGGTACGCAATCGCACGGGCGCGCGTTATTCCCTCCAGTTTTGCGCATCGCCCAGCCTTCCTTGTGTGCCGCTTGCACCAGCTCTTCTTATTTCTGCTGTTCGCTCCTCCTCTGCGTGCCTGTCGGCGTCTTGTATACGTTTGTTCTGTACGGTGTGCGCCGGCGACACGGCAGCAGGTAAATTCTGTGTTTTCACCACTTTGGTGATCATCTCCGCGAAATATGCTCTTTTCCTTTGTGACTTCCGTTTTCGGCAACATGACTGTGGGGGGGGGGTTGGGGGAGAGGGAGGGGGGGCTCACATGCACAGACTCTGGCGCATTGAATATCATCGATGAAACACTCATGCGCACGGGGAGCCCCCTCACACAAAAACCAGCACAATTCAGAAGAAGCACCGCACGAGATCATCATCGGCGCAAAGAATTTCCCCAGAAAAAGTTAAGATTAAAAGAAACGATTGAGCGTATGTGTGCACGTGCGTGCTTGCCAGTCAAGCATGCACGAGGGTGTACGTATATGTCGTTGGTGTGTTCGTTTGGCATGCGGAACCCACCCGCCGACACGCAAGGCGTCCGGCGGGTGAATGGATGGATGGATGAATGAATGGATGAAGAAACGATGAGACGCACAGGCACACACACACACAATAAATGAAATTAGAGCAACACAAAAGAAAAACGAGATCCGACGCTGTAAAGACGGCCGATACACACACCACGCAGACACGCAAGCCAAACCGCCATGATCCGACTCACCACCAAGTCGGTATGAGAACTGCCCCCCTCCCCCGCCCTGCACAATCGTACACGCGCCCTCACGGAGGCATAAACGGGAAGGGAGAGGAGAGGGCCAGGCAAGGTAACAAAGGAGCGGCGCTCGCCTCAGCCGGAGGTGAAGCGGGGCATTGCCGTCCTCGCACAGCCAAAAGCCGGAAAAGCACAAAGAAAGCCGTAAAGGGCCCGCGAAGTCGAAAGAGAACAGGGGCGAGCAGATGCAGTCCGCATGTGATGCTCAGGCGGAGGGAGAGCAAATACAAATACGCATCATCCTTCCAACACAACAACAGCGACTTCCGGTGTATGCTACGCATGCATACGCGTGTAAAGGGAGGGCGAGGCAGTTAGGCGGACATGGATGGATGGGCGAAACGAAGGGGGGAGGAGGAGGCAGTCTCTTTGTTTTTTCCCTCACGCAGCGCCGTACGCCGGCCAAGCCATCGCCAGCACCTCCTCCTTCGCGACGGGCCGCAGTGTTCGCAGGCGCAGGTTCGCCGCCGACTCCGCAAAGGTGCGCACCATCACGTTGGGTCGCATCACCTCCGATCGCGTGCAGTTGTTCGATGTCATCAGAGAGGCCAGTTCGAACATGGAGATGCAGATGTGGTAAGTGCCCGGTACGCCTTGGCGCGGAGCATTCATGATTTGCTGCAGGCATAGGTCGAACGAGGCTTCGGTGCCATGCAGCCCGGCTGGACTGTCTTCTGCGGTCACCAAGTCGAGGTGGCTACTCACGCGCTCCACCACTTTGGGCCATACGGAGCAGCAGATCATGATTGAGTTCGACTTCGCCTTTTCGTAATACTCCTGGAACACCTTAAAGGTGAGCTGGTCGCTGTCCTCGGAAGAGAACCCGCGGGAAAGGGTGGAGTAGCACGTCATCAATAACCCTTTCACCTCCCTCCGCTGACCTCGCACAACGTCGGCGATGGGAAGCCAGCGGTACTGCTGAACGGCCTCCTGTGCAGGCAGCACGCTGCTCACCATACGCGACATCATCCTCACCGCGATGCGGACGCAGGCGGCGATAATGATGGGACGCGTGTCCTCCGCCACGCATTGCGGCGCCGGAGAGACGTCACACGGCGCGTCCTCCACAAAAGATCTGGCAGAGCGGGTCGTGACGAATTGGTCCAGCAGTCGATGCACAACCGGCACGCCATCGCGCCATCGCCCACGCTGCGTGCACTCCACCCAGTGGTGCTCCACCCACGCCTTAGACCTGCAGCTTTCACTGCAGTAGAGAGCGCTGCAGTTGCTATCGCAAGGCACGGGGCTGACAAGAACGTGGAGAGAGTTGAGCAGCTGCTTCGTCAGCCCAGGAATCTGCTCTGTTACCTGAGCCTCATCCACGAATGGGCGGCCGCAGTGGCAGCACATCGGGCAGCGCTGTCGCCCGTTCACAATGCGGTAGATGCCGCTCGAGAGCGGAAAAACGCAACTGGACCCCTCCTTCATCACAATCTCGTTGGCGTCGATGCTCTGCGCCACCACGGCAATCGCGCGCTTCATCGAGTCGTCGTACGCAATCCGTATCTTTTTGTACCGCTTTGTGCGGCCCTCGTACAGCATCGCCACGGAGTTGCCCTCGAGCAGATTGCGCACCACCGCGCTTGAGTTGTCGCACTTGAGCGCCATCGCGTACATCTTCTGCGCCTCGACAAATTTTTTCATGCTACGCAGCACGTTGCCAGTTCGGATGTATCCCACACTCTCCCGTGGAACGAGGTGCACCACACGATTCGCATCCTCGAGAGCCCGGTCCTTCTCACCTGCCAGAAGATATGCCACAGATCGACTGCTGCGGACCCGCGCCTCTTCTTCTGGCATCTCCTCGAGTGCGCGGTTGTAGTAACGGAGCGCCGCCTCGCAGTTGCGCTTGCCGATTTCAGCCGTTCCCTTCTTCATGTATGCCATGAAGCTGCGGCGGCGTGCGTCGTCCGCGGAGCTTGCCACGCTGGCGGCGCTGCGCACAGATTTCAGCGACGCCACCCTGTTGTTCCCGGCGGATGCGGTTGCCGCCACTCTCGTGTCCATCACCGTCTTGTTCGCCTCTGCGGCGGTGGACGTGGCCGCACCCAGCTGTGCTGGCTTGCTGAGGATTTCCTCTGCGTTGTTCTCCAGCTCCAAGCCGGAGAGTCCACTGCGAATGCTCGAGTAGTACCGCGTCGCCTTCACCTTCGGTTCACTCAGGCACGCGCGGTAGAGGGTGCAGCCGACGCGCTCGAAGCCATCGATGTCGTTACACAGCACAAAGGTGTAATCCCCGGTGTGCCTGTCCACCCGCACCCGGCGCCGCGGAACGGCGAATACGGCCTCCATGATCGGTTCCCAGTGACTGCTTTCCTGTGCGATCTTGGCAAACTCGACGTCGCGCAACTCCACCTCACACCCTAGCGGGTAGTCCTCAGCAGCGGGGGCAATCGGGCGGTCGTCCAGGTTGCTCGCCGCGAAGAACGGCATGTCAGGGACATCGCCGTCATCCTCGGGACACAGAGAGATGAGGTTGTCCTCCTCAGCCGCGGCTGCAATGTCCATAAACATCTGCATTTTTGTTGTCAACGCTCTGGGTATCTAAGGCGTTTTGAACAAACAAAATGACAGAGCCTACCGTAGGTTTACGCAGCCGCGCTGAACCGATTACCGCCCTTGGGGTTTGCTTGTTTTGTGTATGTTATCGCACCCTTGCGTGGCGGTGCTCGTCTTGCGGTCTCACCCACCGCGACCAACTGATGTCCGCCTACACACTACACCGACAGAGCGGAGATACAATGACGCTCTCGTCGAGTCACTCCCCACAGACGTACACCTGCACTGAAATAGAAGCCAACAACCAGCAAGGAGGAAACCAAGTGTGCAGCAGCACACTTGCACAAGTGACACGATGCCCCGAAGATACGGTACCCCCACACCCATACCCACGCACACAATCCAGCGAAACGAAGCAAAAGCGACACTACTACCACACATACATACACAAAAAATGAAGTGCACGAGAGACGAGACTGAATGACAACACCAAGAGGGGGAGGACGGGTGCAGGGCAGGAGGGCGGGGAGGGCACGGGGAAAAAGGAGGAGAGAGACTCAAGCAAGCTTACACACACACACACACACAGGCACGACAAAAAAAAGGTGTGCAGAATGTAGGGAATGTATACGCTCTTTATATATATATATATAGGGTAGGTAGAAGTCGGTGTTGTCGTGGAGGTGAAGCGGGAACAAAAGAAAGGGGAGGGGGAGGAGGGAGGTGCAAGAGAGCCACGCGCGCTCTCGAGAACGGAGAGAGGGGGGAAAAGAAGGGAGCGAGCAGCAGATGAAGAGGGCCAAAAGGGAGGAGGCGAAAGAGGAGGGGAGGTGGGGGGGGGGAGGCGGAAAGATGTAGAGGCACGTGGAGGTAAGGCTGACACTAAACGGAGGAGGGAGTGTGGGAAGGAACGCTAGGGAAGGCAGCAGGACAGAGAGAGAGATGGGACGGAGAAGCGATAAAGTAAGAAGCTAAAACGGATCAAAGGAATATGCATATATATATATATATATATATATGTCGCCACCAATGCGCGCACACACGGATGCACGCAAATGCCGGGGAGCAAAAAAAAGATACACCAAACACCAAACAAACCAAATGATGATGATACCGAATTCAATGATTCAACACACACCCATACACACACACACGCATCCACACACACACACACACGTACATACACCCATACACCCAGGCAGGCAAAGCAAACACACGTGGGTGCGCAGAACAGGCAAACGAAAACAAACAACTAAGCTGAGGTAGAATCATATAGGAAGATGGGAAGACTAGGCAAGAGGGGAGGGGTAAAGAGGAGATGAAGGAGTTGGAGGCGGAAACACATAGGTAGACTAGCACGGCAAAGTACAAAAAAAAACGGAGCGTCAAGGAAAAAGGGTGGGAGGGAGGGGTGCAACCAAACAACTCAACAGCAAGCCAATAACAACAAAAAAGAAACCAGTCTTTCTCGCTGTTGCTCACTATCTTGTGTGGACAACTCCTATTTGGTCTGAGTACGTAGACGCCTTTCTTTCGATGTATGGACAGAGGGGGAGCAGAAGGGAGGACACACGCGCACATACACACACAAGCGCGCACAGATACGTGCAGCCTGGCAATCACAGAGTGGAAAACAGAACAAAGGGAGGAGAAGACAAAAAACGAGCACACGAATGAGAGATGACAACGACGACGACGAGAGACAACAAGCACAGGGAAGTGATAAACAGAGCGACAAGAGATGAGCAAACAACAAAAAAGAACGCACAAACTACGGAGCGCGTATAAAGATAGGGAAAACACACAAACCAAAAAAGGTGGGAAAAAGTGGGTAATGGGCGCCTCCTTTATTTTTTTTGCTCGTGGTCTGTTAGTTCGTGGCAGTGCGTCAAGCAAACGAAGCGTCAAGACAACCAAGCACACCTACACATACACGCATACGCATACGCATACGCATACACACACACACACGTCAGAAAAAAATGAAGGAGAGCTTGTAACTGTGTTCCAGATATGATTTTTTTCGTGTCCTTTTTCCTCCTTCGCTTTATATGCGCGGTTTTTAAATATATCTATACATGTAATACCCATACGCGTATGTCTGTGCTGTGTAGAGAAATTACACGGCAGCAACGAACGAAAAGAGCGTGAGCGGGTAGGTAGAGGATAAGGGAGGAAAGGAGGGAGGAAAGGGGGAGGGGGAGTGTGTCTACCAAGAAAACACCAGGGCACGTAACACACAAACACACACACACAGCAACCACAAAAGCGAAAATCGAAAACGGTCTCCCACACAAACAGCACAGGCAGCAGCCGAAGCAGCGATGTCTGTTCGGAGAAGAGAGGCGAGCAGTCAAGGATTACAAAGGTGCGTGAGAGAGAGAGAGAGGGGGGCAGAGAGATGGTGAAGAAAACACAACACAAATGAGGGCAGCACCTACACGAACAAGGAATGGACGATGCGAGCGCAAAGGCACGCTCTCGCCTAGACACACACACACACACACAGAGGCTGATACACTAGACGGCTACTTGTCGAAAAGGTAAAAAAAGTGGCCACTACAATGAGTCGCAGAAATCGACGTCACAGTTGCTGCCTCGTCACAAGGGAAGAGAGGAGAACAGTTCCTATACCTGGAAGGCGGGCTAGATGAAAGGCACGAAAAAAAACGAGAAAGGAGGAGAGAAGCACGGAGGCTCAGACTTACGCTCAGGCACACACACACACACACACTCGAACTGACACACACACGAGAAAACAATTGAGAAGAGGAGCGGGAAACAAGAGAAAACCCCCAGCACGGGAGAGAGAGAAAGCAGGAAAAAAAAGGATGAGGGGATGACAGCTGCCTAGCTCCGCTCACCGATTACGAAAGAAAAAAGAAGCACGAGAGATAGAGAGAGCGACAGGAGGCAGTGTGCACGGCGGGCACAGCAAAACTCATACAAGCAATCAAGACGAAAGAGTAGCGCGAAGACGAACTGAAAATAAAAAAAAACGAGATCGTGTATTCTTTTGATTTCGTTTTTTCTTCCGCCACATCAGCGAACAATAAGCGCCGCACACCCAGAGACGAGGAGAGAGAGAGGGGGGGAGGGGAAAAATTACGACGAAGAGTTCTTTGACGGCTCCTTTTCGTGCCTGGCTTGTCCTCTCTGTTCGTGTGTCACTATGAAGCCTTCTTCTTGAGCTTCGTTTCAACTTCCTTGTCCGATGATGAACGTACCCGCGGGCTTGGAGGAGAAAGAGAGAGCGAGAGAGGTGGAGATGGCGTGTGTGTGTGTGTGTGTGTGTGTGTATCGCGTGTGTGTTCGTTTCCTCTGCTTGTCTATGCGTTTCTCCCCTCTTTCTTTTCCTATTTCGCTGTGAGATGAAAGAGGCGCCTGTGCAGCACAAAAACCAACAACAACAACAAAAAAAAAAACGAAATAAAAAGGAGAGAAGAAGGGCGGGGGCCGGCAACAACCTGTAGCGTATGGTGCGCGTGGGGCGTACGAGGGTGTTTGCGACACTCCGTGTATGTATGTGTGTGTGTGTGTGTGTGTGTGTGTGTATTTGTGTGAGGGGGGGGGAGGAGGAAGGGGGAGGGGAGGGGAGAGGAGAGGAGAACGAAAAAACAGAAGAAAAGAGTACAGAAAGGGGTGGCGGGCAAGTCTGGGCCCAATCTGACTCTGCGGACTCTCTTTCTTGGTGTGTGCAGGTAAGACCCTCCAGCCTGCACATACACGTGCGTGTGTAGGTGTTGTTCGGGTGGTGTGTGTACGCGGGCCGAACGGGCAAGAAGAGTCACAAGGAGAGAATAGAAGTGGCGGTGTGGCGTGGGCGTGTTCGAAAAAAAGAATGAGAGAGAGAAGGAGGGAGGGAGGGAGGGGTGAATGTAAGGAGGAAGAAAGGCTGGTAGCTGTGCAGCTGCCGTTGTTACTGCGGCAAGGGAGTGGAGGGGGGGAGATATCAGTTGAAAGTACCGCAACGGCTTGCAGCAGCGCAGATGGCAGCGAAAAGCACAGGCACACAATATACCTGCACATACTCGCGTAGTTGACATGAACAGAATCGTCTTCGATGACCAGCATTGCACAAAAGCAGCTTTTCCCTCTTCAGTACTCTTTCGCTTTACTTACTACGACACACACACACAAAGGCCTCTACATTATTCCGCAAGACAACAGCCGCCCTCTCTCACGCAACATGGGGAGCGTTGCGGAGGACCTGGAGTCCGCGACATCCTCCACATCTCGCCCTTGTTTTCCTTTTTCCGTTGTGCACGTGAGTACAACTACATACACAGAGAGAGAGAGATGTAGCTCACTGGTGATCGGCAAACATGAGGTCAAAGAGTTGAGACATGCGCATGGCGTCACTGACCGCCTCGCTACGGTCAGAGAGCAGTCGCTTCATCCTTTCCACCTGCGCGGCCCAATCCGCACTGGGTAGGTCAATGGCCGACATTAGCCGAGGCACCTGCTCTATGATCAGGGTGCTACGGAACTTTTCTTCGGTGCCGGTCGGCGGCTCCATGAACGACAGCTCCTCGAGCGCGCGCTGCACGTCTTGCAGCGCAGGCAGCTGATCCAACAGCGTTTCATTCAGCAGAGAGCGAACGTGCAGCAGCGCAGCCTTCTTGTTCTGTGTGTACTGATACTGCCTGCGACACTCGGCATCGCACAGAAGTTTGTGCAGGCAGAACCACGCATGCGCCTCTGGCACACATACCCGCTGCGACTCGTTCCCCGCCGCGACAACAAAAGCCCCGTTGTGGAACTTCTGCACCACGCCGGCTGAGCGGCGCAGCCACGGCTGGAGTAGCAGCACCTCTGCCAAGCCGAAAGGGATGTCGTTTTTACGCAAGATGCTGTTCATGGCCGACAAAGGCAGCGCCTCCAGTCGATCCGTGACGAACCACAGCAACGAGATGCACCCCATAGCACGCTGAATGCGCTGCTCCCGCAGCTGCTGCTCCAGGTACGCAAGCGGGCTCTCCTTCGCCGCCGCAGTCGGCACCTCGCTAATGTTCTTCTCGGAGAAGAGACGAGCCACCTGGCGCCAGCAGTAATCAATCAGCTCCAGCACATCATCGCCGAAGCCAGCCACCACCTCCTCGTAGAAGCAAATACACTCCAGCAGGTTCACGAGCACTGATTCGTAGGCGCAGTACATGTAAGTCGCCGTCGGGTTGTGCGTGACGGCCTCGACAACGCCTGGCAGCACGCGTTGCCTCCACACCTCCATCAGAAGCAACTCGTGTAGGACGTCGCCAAGCTTGTCGTGCTCCAGAAGGAACGACTTCACAAAGTCATCCGTCTTTTTCGTGGCGTTACTGTGCGTGCACATATTGAGCCGCTCCATCGCCTCACGCTGATCCTTCCAGGAAGACGTGCCGACTTCCTCCATGGAGAAGGAGCGCAGCTGCCGGATGCTGATCTCCGCATCCACTGGTGAGAGGACGTTGCCCTTGTATTCCATTCGGAGCTCCAACGTGCAGTGGCTATGAGAGGGAAACGGGGGAAATGAGAGTCGATGAACTGCGTATTTGTGCCTGCATGCGTCTTGTGTGAGCTGATCTCGTGGATCATTATAGGAAGCTCACCGCAAGGTCTACGGCACGCGAGAACACACGACACCCACTCCGTTCCTGGTTTATCCTTTGTCTCCAAGCGCGGGTCTAATGCATGCGAGGTGTGAGGCGCACTCGAGGCTTTCCGATGGGAAGACGAACGCACCACGCAGGTTGCGTATCGCTCAGCGAGTCGTTTCTGTTTTTTTTTTCGTCTGAGTGTCTGTGTGTGTGTGTGTGTGTGTGGTGACTCGTGTATGCTCCGTCTCTGACGGGTCCTTACCTTTCCGCGGGGCAATCTATAGGGTGTGTTGTCGATGCGCGCAATGACGCTGTTCTGACCTACGGCTCTGCCGATCATTCAGATGCGCTTATGTGTGCGCGTGCGTGTGAGGGGTGTGTGCCGTTGTCGGCAGGAAGGGACCGTGATGAGAAGAGGGCAAGTGGTGCTCACACATGCCAAGATGCAACGGCGAAGAAAGCCGTCTCCCACTATCGAGAAGCAGCGGAGAACAGCGGTAGTGATACCCACCAGCAGCCTTAGTGCAGGCGACCACGCGCTTCGCACTCGCCGAAGCGGGAGGCAGTCATCCTCGCCTTCTTTCTCCACGCTACCGGGCAATGAAAAACAGCGTAGACGACAATAAAACACGCAGAGAGCGAGTGGGAGGGAGGAAGCACTGAGCGAGACGTGCGTCCAGGCCTCAATCCCTTCCACCTTCCCGACTACTAGGAAGTTGTCTTGCCGCACGAAACGCTATGCGGGTGGCGATCCGATAGCACACTTGTGCGTCTAAGAGAAGCGAAACACATACACACACGAAGCGAAACAAAAGCAAAGAAATACCGAGGAGGAGCTGATGTGGAGTAACAACAACAAGCCACACACACACACACACGCATGTTGGCAGGGAGGCACAACAACAACGAGCGGCTTTTTTTGTTTCAGGGAAGAAACAAAAAAAAGGTGGGAAAACCCGCAAATGCCACGGCCTCAGCCGAGGCGACCCACTTGCATGCGTGAGGCCGCCGCAGCACGAAAGCTGAGAGAGGCGAAGGGAGAAGCAACGAACTGTAGAGCATCTAGGAGGGCGCACACACACACACGCACACGAGGGGGACGAGACAGAGACAGACAGGCAGGCAGAGAGGGAGGTCTAAAGGAATGATGGCGCACTCGAGGGGAAGGGGGGGGGGGCTTAAAGCAGCAGTCCCAAGCACGAAAGCGGCGCCCATACTCTTCTTTTTCGTCTCTTGCTTGCGCACTGCTGAAGCACATCACGACTATCACTCGCATAATGCTGCGGGTACCAAGAGAACGAGAACGAGAGAGAGGGAGAGAGACACCACTTATCCTACATGCAACGAGCATGGGCCCGCCCGCTCCCCCCCCCTGTGGCATATCTCGCTAGCTGCGTGGCCGCTTTCCCGTCGGAGGCGTAATGCCGTTTGGAACATAGTAGTATTTGAGCAAGAAGGGGTGGCTCAGCACGCGATGTAGCGCCAGCCGCTTCGATCCCTCGCGGATGAGCAGATTTGAAATCAAATCCTTCGCTTCTGGTGGGACGCTGTCGGGGATGGTGTACTGCATCGCATGGATCTTCTTGTAGATTTGGTCGTTGTCCTTGCTCACGAACGGTGTGTGGCCCACAAGCAGCTCAAAGCAGAAGATGCCCAGACACCAGAGATCGGCGCTCATGTCATACATCTGCCGGCTAACGATCTCGGGGGGAAAGTACTCGGGCGTGCCGCAGGAGGTCTTGCGCCGGTTCAGCGGGTCATGCACAGACCAGCCGAAATCGGCGAGTTTGATGTTCTGATGGTGATCCAGCAGAATGTTCTCCGGCTTGATGTCACGGTGCAGAATGTGGTGCTGGTGGAGGTAAAGAAGCGCCTCGGCCAGCTGCGCCACGTAGCGGGCTGCCGTCGGCGGCGGGAACAGCTTTACGCGATTCAGCTCGCTGTAGAGCATGCCGTTGCTGCACGGCTCCAGGATAAGGTAGATGTCGTGCTCATCAAAGAAGTAGGCGTAGGTGCGCAGGAGGTATTTGTGTCGCGTGTTGAAGGCGATCTCGATCTCGCGCCGCAGCTGGTTCACGATGTCAAACTCTGCCAGCTTCTTGATCGAGAGCTTCTTGATGGCCACGACGTAGTTGCTCTTGCGGACACTCGCCAGGTAGACATCACCGTAATTGCCTCCTCCCAGCTTGTGCAACAGCTCAAAGTCGTGTATCGTCCACTCTGACTTTGGGGACGACGGGGTAATGATGAAGTTGTTCACGACATTTTCGTCAGGGCCGACCTCCGTCGTCATTCTCTCTACGGTTTGTGATCGTTTCGCTGCTGTGTAGGTGTGGGAGGAGGGGATGAGGAGTGTCTGCCTGTGTGTCGAGGAAGAAAGGAGAGGGCGGCCGTGGTGTTCGTGGAAGGGTTTCTGGGGGAGAGAGGGAGACACCGGATAGCACTGCACTCGCGAGCTCCGCAGAACACGGTCAGAGGAGGAGGCGTTGATGGTCGCCAAGGCGAGGAGCTGGACCTGGGAGAAGCAACACAAAGCAGCAGCGAGAGTAGAGGAGAGGGGGGGGGGACAACTGCGAGCACCGTGCACGAAGACGAGTTGGACGAAAACGCAGCAGCGCAGCATTCCCCCGTATGCAAAGAGGAGGAAGAAAGCGCCAGCGTCAAACTCTCCGCAACGTTCCGAGACGTCAGCAGAACGTCCAATGGGTTTGTCGTTGCCGTCGACACTGGAGGAACACCTCTTACTCCGCCGCCCGAAAGAGGGTGCCTTGTTCTGCAGCACACGCCGGGAGACATGAAAGGAAGCGAGGAACCACAGCACAAAGCAGGAGCCGCCGACTCCATCCAACGTGAGCGAGCGGGAGGAAAGGAGAGAAAGACATGGAGGTTGATGTCGGTCACGTCCAGGAAAGCAAAGAGCAACACAAGGAGCAGGGTGAGAACACGTCGGCATCGGCAACCACAGGCTGCCACACGGCAGAACCGCAGTTGGCGGACACCACGTATCCGCCCCAACAGCGCTCAGAGAAAGAGCGAAGGAAGGAGAGGGGTGCGGAAGAATCGTTTCGCACAAGCACATACACGCGCACAGACCTTCAAACACATCCTCGAAGCGAGGATAAAGAGCTTGCCGAGCAGTGTGACGAAGAACAAGCCATCAACGGAGACCGCTTCGCAACAGTTGAGGTGGGGGAGGGGAGGGGAGAGGGTAGCGGCGGAGGACTATGACACACATGCACGCGACGGCGGCGAGCGAGGACGAAAGAGTGTGTCTCAGAGATGGCGGTTGCGCAGTGCACAGAACTGTTTCTGCCGCCTCACGCAAAAAGCTGGTCAAAAGTGCGTTCGTCAATCACCGAGAACGCGCCCTCTCGATCCTTATGGATGTAGTAGAACTTCTCCAGCGACTGCCCTCCCAGCGCACGCACAAACTGCTCGTCGTGCGTGATAACGACGAGTTGAAAGTGCTTCACCGCCCTCCGCGCCTGGATGAGGGTGCGCAGCGCGTCTGCCAGACTGCGAGCGTTGTCGCCGTCGAGGTTTGTTGTCGGCTCATCAAGGGCGAGGATGCCGCAGTCGCAGCAGAAGGCTTCGCTCAGCGCGAGCCGAATGATGATGGAGGCGAGCACCTTCTGCCCAGCACTGCAGCGACCACGCATGTCCATCTCGTTGTTGCCCCGCTTCATGACAACGCGGTAGTTGTAGCTGCGCCGCGCCGTAGTCGTCGTCGTGCCCTCCGTCTCTGAGCGAATCTCCACCGTGTCGATGTCGCTGCCGCGGTACGTCCGGCGCCACAGCTCTGCAATGATTTGGTTGATCTGTGCAATCTTCTCCTGGTGGTACGACTGCACAGCTTTCTCCAGCGCACTGTAGTACTTCTCGATGTCCTGGATAGATATCTCCGTCGTTTGCACTTTCAGGAACGTGGACCGGTAGCGCTTCTCAATGTTCTGGTACTTGTCGCCACGCAGCTGCTGCTTCAGCTGGTTTACATCGAGCAGCATCGCCTCCGTATTGCCATCCTGCTGCGCACGTATCTTCTCCAGCGACGTAATCTTGGCGGTGATCATCTCGCGCAGTGTGGCCAGGCTCGCCTGTCTTGCCTCTTCACCCAGCAGCTGTTCCACGTCGTGCAGCCGGTCCGACTTCAGGGAGGCGAGGGTGCGCTCCATCTCCGCCAAGTGCGCCTCGTCCGCCGCAATGGACGCCTCCTGCTGCAGGACGTCGATGTGGCGGTCCATGTCAGTAGAGCGGCGGTGCTGGTCGCTAAGTGTCTTCCGCGCTTCCTTCATCCGACTGGCAAGCCCCTCCTCCTCCTGAGCCGAGGCTTTGTACGCGCTTTCAGTCTCGCACAGGTGCATTCGAAGCTCCTCCAGCTGTCGGGCGCAGCCGTTCTGCAGGTAGCTGAGGACCGGAGGCAGCGACAGCTGTAGCTCGCGAAGCTGCTTCTCCGCTATGTCCAATGCACCACGCTCCGCAGCCTCCGTCTTCTGAAGTTCGGCACGGAGTTGCAGAACGCGCTGCTGATGGGCCTCCACGGAGTGCTGCGCCTCTGCTGCCTGGCGCTTCAGCTCCTCCACCCGCGTGCGGTGCTGAGCAGCCTCCTCCTGCAGTTCACGAGCGGCTGACTCCAAGTCCTCCAGCTTTGCCACCGTGACCTCAGCCTGAAGCATCGCCTCCTTGCGCTCATGCAGCTCGCGCTCTGCCGCATTCTCAGCCTGGCCGCGTTCCATCCGCTGGGCCTCAGTGAACTGCCTGTTGAGCTTGTGCAGTCGCTCCGTCGCCGCCGCGTAGGCCTCACAAAGCTCCTCATACGAGC
The DNA here is from genome assembly GCA_000410695.2 of Leishmania arabica. Taxonomy (NCBI): domain Eukaryota; phylum Euglenozoa; class Kinetoplastea; order Trypanosomatida; family Trypanosomatidae; genus Leishmania; species Leishmania arabica. The sequence goes on from CM004669.1 coordinate 184,522, forward strand.
GCGGCGCCGGTTCAGTTCTCGCTGTGGCGCCATCGCCGCTGCCCCACTTTCGCTGTGTCTCGTGTGGTTGCTGCTCCGCCTGCGCCGCCTCAAAGTCTTTCTCCTTCCTCGCCAGCGTGTCGCGCAGCGCTACCGTCCTCTCTCCCATGGTGCACACCATGCACAGATGCTGGTACATGGTGTCCAGCTGATGCACCACATGCTGGGCAGCATCGCGGGCCGCGCAGACCTCGCGATGCTCTGCGCGGTTCTGCTTCATCTTCTCCTCCAGCGCGTCGAGCTCGGCCTCTAGAACCGGAATACGATGTCTGTTCTGTCGCACCGTCACCACGACGCTCTGCAGCTTTTCAAGACTCTGATACGCCTCCTGGGCTGTGTTGACGGCCGCCTGCACAGCCGCTAGTGCCTCTGGGCTGGTACGCTGCCTGTCCACTTTTCGCGTCAGAAAGCTCTCCAGCGAGTCGTCGCTGTCAAAGGGACGCTCGCAGACGGCACACGTCCTCTCCTCCTTCGCCACAACCATGAAATCGTGGTAGCACGACGCGAGGGCCTCCAGGGCGTGGTGTTTCCGCGCCGCCGTCTCCGCCGCCTCTTTAGCCTGCAGCAGCACCTCCTCGTAGGCGTCCATGTCCGGGAAGAAGCCGGCGCACTGCCTGGTGCCGGCATCCACAGCGCGACGACACTGGCCCAGCTCATCGGTGCTGTAGGACATCTTCTGCTCCTGCAGCGCGCACGCCTTCTCCAGCTCTAGCACGCGTGTCTGGAGAGCACGCAACTCCTCCGCCTTCAGCTGCCGTACCTGGGCGGCTTGGGAGCGCAAAGGCGTTAAGGTTGTCAATGAAAAAGAGTCGGCAGCCGCCTCCTGCGGGACTTGTACGCCGACTTCGTGCAAAATCGGGAGCACGTCTCGCTGCAGCGCCGCCGCCACGGCCGCCCTGGCTTCATCGATCTGCTGGCGCATCAGCACTAAATCCTGCTGCTGGCGCTCCAGCAGCTTCTGCTGCATCATCTCCTCACGCAGTTGAGCCACGGTGCTATTCTGCTCCTCTAGCTCCATGAGAATGCGCTGGCTTTGGTGCCGCCCGCCACCTTTTTTCCGCAACTCTTCGGCGGCAGCGACACGCTGCTGCAGCTCCTCCACATCCACCTGAACCTGGCGCAACTGCGTGCGGCACCCCTCCCCGCCAAGGGCCGCGATGGCAGCGGCATGCTCTTTGATGCGGCGTCGCACATTCTCCACGGCGTGCTCGCGCACCTCTATCTCTTTGTTGCACCCATCCACGGCGCGGGAGCCGCACTGCACGCCGTCTTCCGCGTCTCGAATGCGCTGCTGAACACTCTCTGAGGCAGCGCGAGCACGCTGACGCTCCGCCGCCACGGCGTCCTCCGCCTTTTGGAGCAGACGCTGCAGACTGCGCTCGTCAATGGTGCCCTCACTCATAACGTACTCATGAGACAGGTGCTGGATACGCTCGCGAAGCTGCGCCACGTTTTGCTTGTGCAGCTGTGCCTCACGCTCCAGCAGCTGAACATTCGAGCGGCACTTGTACATGTCCTCCTCTTGAGCGCGTCGCCGCGCGGCGGCCGCATCGTAGCGCTTGGTGTCTTGCACGAGACCCTCTTCGAGCTGCTGCATCTGCGCGGTGAAGCTGCTGCGCATCTCGAGGAGATCCTCTAGCGTCTGGCTCGTGGCTGGCACACCCATCCGGCGCACCGCCTCGCGACGTTCTTCGAGACGCCCGTTCGTGACCGCCACCTCACGCTGCAATGTCTCGATCTGCTCCTCCACCGTACGCAGCGCCTCACGCGCCTGGCGCAGGCCCCGTAGCTCTGGTTCGATGCCGACGCTGCGGCCCTGAATGGCCTTCACAACGCTTTCCTTCTGCGCTATTTGCTGCTCCAGCTGCTTTGCTTGCTCGCGGTGTTCTCGTAGCGCCATCAGGCTCGCCTCGTGCTCTTTCAGCTGGCGGCGAAACTCCTTGCTGTTGTCGCGCAGCCGGTCCAGTGCGAGGACGTACCGAGTCGCGGCGAAGATGTCGTCGAAGATTCGCTTCACATCCTTCGGTGGTCCCAGTGGCCAGTTGCACTCCTCCTGGTGGCAAAAAATGACGTGCTCCAGCACAGCTGGCGACACGCCGAGCATCTCCGGCACGACACGGTCAACATCGCTGGAGCGGTACGTGCTCGAGATCACCTCCCCGGTGGACAAGTCCTGGAAAGCGACGGTATTGTCCAGTGTTGTAAAGGTGACACGGTGCGCGCTGCGTGTGGCCTGAAAGGAGCGGATGACCTGCATCAGCTTACCACCCTTGCCGGTGAATATCAGTCGAATCTGCGCTTTCACCTCTGTTTCGCCAACAACCTTGGGGTCATACACAAAGGAGCCCCTCTCGGTCCCACTACCGGGAGGCATGGCCCCCGTGCACGCGTTCAGCAGCGCCTCGATGATGGTGGTTTTGCCAGCACCATTCTTGCCGAGAATGACTGTCAGCGGCTTCTGAAACTGAATGAACTGCTGATTCGCCGGGTTGGGGTCGAAGCTGCGCACGCCACAGAGCTGCAACTTCTCGATGCTCGTCATCACCAAGATGCAAAGGAAAACAAACAGAAAGAAACGCAGTGGAGGGGTGCCGCGCACGCGTCTTCGCGGGAGCGTCGTTCTTCGCTTCTTTCTCGCTCCTCCAGGAGCAGATATCTAGAAGAGAAATGTATGGTAGTGCAATGTTTATCGGTGTAAGTGTGTCTGCATGTGTACGTGTATTCGTCTGCATGGGCGTTGGAGGCACATACAAGTGCATCCGCGTTGGGGTGTGCGCGCAACTTCAGTGATACGTTCGCTGCTCTCTCTCTCTTTGTGCAGCTGCTGCTTTTGTTCAATGAAGGGGAACTGGCGATGAAAAAACGCCGATCCTCAGAATTTCGCGGTTGCGGAAGGGTGTGTGCGTTAGAGAGTGAGACAAACACGCTTGACGCAGCGCGCATGGAGGAAGTTACAAGAACACCAATTCCAAAATCCACGGCAACGCACGTGCGTGCTCGACCACGACACTTGCGCCGGTGGCGGAAGAAAGGGATAGCCTGTCCGAAAAGACCAACCTCGCTCCCGACACGATCTGCGTGCATGCAAAACCCAACAGCCGTGTCTTCTCTGACTCCACGGAGACATTCCTCGTCACCACACTCTCGCACGAGCGACACATCGCCATCGCTGAGGAGAAGCGCCCGCACGCGAGCGCACGCATTCTTCTTCGTTGTCGTTGTCTGCGTATTTCGGATTTTTGCTGGATAAATGAGGTTGGTGGAAAATGAAACAAAAAAAACACAGACGAAGACGCGCGCACACACGCACGCGCACACGCACACGATCCGTTAGTGCAAGAAAATAACACAGGCGAAAGGAAGGGAAAGGGAGTGTCAGCGTGAACAGAGAGACAGTGGAGGCAGAGGGAGGGGGTGGGAAGGAAGAGAGCGGCCAGGTGTCCTTGCCGCCACTTGAGCGCAGCAGTGCGCCTCGGCCTCGCGTCCTCCCAACAACCACTCGTACGCCGTCTTTCAGCCGCTCAGTGGGAAGAGCTCACGCACTTCGGCACTCCTAACTAGTTCTTTCATTTCTTGCCGGCAGGGCGGAACGGCACCTTCCTCGTGTAGCGTATCTTGCGGTTTCCGACCGGGCGAGCACGCACGGTGCGGCTGTGGATAGCGCACGCAATGCAGAAGCGCTGCTTCATGTACAGCTTCGGCATCGGGAAGTTCGCACCGTACACCGGGGACGCCTCCGCCACATCGCGGGCAGAAGCGGCATCCAGCATGCGGCGCACAACAAAGCGCCCGACGGCCTTGTCCTTCGGGGTGAGGCGACCGCAGTTGAAGCAGTGGATCGGCTTGACGCGACCGCGGCTGTGCGCAGGCTTCGAACGTCCGTGGTTGCGGCGCTTGGTCGTCATCTGCTCGAGGAGGCCGGAAGCGGAGAAAAAAGAAAGAGGACCTCTTCCTTGCCTGGTTATTCCTGTTCAAGTGTGCGCACATATTTGGGCATGTGTACGTGTGTGTGTGTGTGTGTGTGTGTGTGTTGGTGCGTTGATGCGTCACCCAAGACAAGAGAAGAGAGCAACGAGTAAAGGACATAGATGCAATGAGCAGCGAGTGGAGCCGTGAAAGGAGTGAGAACAAGCAGGGTCAGTGCTCGCATCCGCGCAACCGATTTGGGAATAGCACGCTCACGTATCCGCGTACACCGAGCATGCGTTACCCGTGAAACGCGCGAGTGCATCCTTCACTGTCGAACGCATGGTGGGGGAAGGCACCAGTGCGGATGGCAAGAAGGAGCGTGTCAGGAAACAAATTCAGCTAGGGCAAAGGCCACTGGCCGTGTGTTGTGCGGCTCCCTTCCCTCAACAACCACATCTGCGTAGACACCAACCCCAGGTTTCGGTGACTCGCAGGTCTTCTTGTTGCTTTTCTCATCTTTAATAAGCATCACCGCCACCCGCACACGCCACCACAAGCAACAGAAATAAAAAAATGTTCCTAACCTGTATGTCAACGAACAACGCGCACGAGATGCACGGTCGAGGGAGCGCATAATAAACACTCAGCAGGACACGGGGAGAGCTGGTAAGGTGAGGAATGGGTAGGCCGTGGCGCGGAGGCAATATGGGAGGTTCTGGGAAAAAGGAACGTGCACCTGTTAGCAGTCACTGATGACGCCTGAGTGCTCGCATGCGTCTCGCCCATCCAGTTCACCACTATCGAAATTCCTTCCTTGCCACTTCATATTCGCGTCCGTCTTGTCACGTGAACCTTGTTCACTATGCGTGTTGTGTAGGCCCCTTAATACCCCTCCCCTCTCCTCCGGCATTGCATGTAGTGCTCCGTGAAGACCTCAAACAAAATAGAAAAACAATGCTGCACCCGTCAGCATTCAGGTGCGCGTGCGTGTGCGTGTGCGAGGAGCGACCGCCCTTGACCCCCTTTTTCTTCCCTTGTCACCACGTACTCCCACACCATGAGTAAGGAGACAAGGACCGACGACACCAGAAGGGCCGCTCGCATCACCTCTGCTCGAAGCACGCGCGCGCGGCAGCGACCGTTGCGGCAGCTCGCATCGATTAACACGCAGGGAAGGGAGACGGACACGGGTGATGCAGCGGGGAGAGGAACGACAAAACAAGAAAAAAAATGGAAATGCAGACGGAAAGAACGAGAACACAAAGGCATCATAGGCCCACGTACACCGAGAGACACACACGCACACACCAAAGAGAACTTGCCCGGTCGTACAAAGGAGAACGCCACAGTATCTTCACTCCTCACAGGACAAGCGCGCACCCACGCACAAGCAAAAACGGCGGCGCTGTGGGTCATCTAGCGTATGCAAACAGACGAAAGAAAAGGCGTGAAACGTCCGGCGTGTCGCACGAGCTCGCCAAGAAGGGCGTGCGACACTTTTCGATGGGCCCCTGCTAAGGAGAGATCACAAGGTCGCAGACGTCGCAGAAGTGCCTGTTTGCCGCGACATCCACGACCCATCAATCCCGAGCGTCACCAACGCCATCATCGTAGATGCCAAAGATCGCCTCGGCCTCGGCCAGGCACGGAGAGTCGTACACCTTTATGATGCGCTGCTCGCCACGACCCTTGCGCAGGCTAAGCCGCGTCGTCGAGGCGTGGGCCATAATGTGGCCTCCAATTGGCTTCTTGGAGTCCGCCTGGAACATCTGCGCGGAGCCGTCTACGTTGGCCACTACCTGGTTCGTCACAACCACCGCCACTCCGTACTCCTCGGCGAGGTTGTGCAGTGAGCGCAAGAATTTGCCGAGGTGCATCTGCCGCGCCGCGAGCTCGTTGCGGCCGCTGTAGTCTGTGCGGTAGAGAGCGGTTGCAGAGTCTACGATGATGAGCGCGAAGCGGTTCTCGGCCATCATGGCAGACGCCTGCAGCAGCAGCTGCTGCTGGTGATCCGTGTTGAAGGCACGCGCACACGCCACGTTAGCGAGCACATCCTCCGGGTCCAACTTGTACCGCTCCGCAACGGCAACGAGGCGCTCCGGGCGGAAGGTGCCTTCGGTGTCGATATAGAGCGCCATGCCCTCCGCGCCACCCTGTGAGATGGGCAGCTGGCACGTCACGCACAGCGTATGGCAGAGCTGTGTCTTGCCCGTACGGAACTCTCCAAAAAGCTCCGTGATGCTCCCAGTTTCGATGCCGCCGCCGAGTAGCTTGTCCACCTCGCGGCTGCCCGTGGTGACCATAATGATCTCCTTGCGCGCCTCGTGGTAGGCAACCGCGGAAGTGAACCCCATCGGCACCAGCTTGGCGCACTCCGCCATAATTTTCTCGGCCTTGTTCTCGCTGATCCCCTTTACTGCCAGGATGGCCTTCTTCGGAGCGTAGGCCGCCGACTCGACCGTGTAAAAGCCGCACTCCATGAGCTTCTTGATATCCGAGCTGGCCACGCCGTAGTTCTCCAAGATCTGGATAACGCGAAAGCCACTTGCGTTCGGTTCAGCCATGTCGGTGCTCTGCTGTTGTTGCTGAGGCTCCTGCTCCTCATTCTGTAGGACCTCCTGCGGCTGGCTCTCCACAACCTCAACCTCTTCAGAGGGCCGCGCCGACGGCCGACCACGGCGACCCTTGGCCTTGGAACGGGTCTGCATCTCGGACAGAGAGAACGAAGAAAAAAAACAAAAGGTTTTAGTGTGGGTGTAAGACCCTGCGTGAGTGCTGCGCAGCAAAGCCCAGTCGAACGCCGCGCGAGGTAAAAAGGCGTCTGCGTGACACGAAATGAAAAGAGGCGGAGGAGACGCTAGCGCAGTACGGTGTCAGCGCAGCTGGAGGAGAAGGTAAGGCACAGCGAGCAGCCAGCAGTGCCCGCAGTCGAGTCGCACGGCAGCGTTCGCAAGCCGCGACACACACACAGACAGAGAAAAAAAAGAACAGAAAGACAGTCCCGTGGCAACAGCTGCCTGGAGTGGACAAGAGCGTGAAAAGCAGCGGATGCACGAAGGAAGAGGAGGCGAAGGGGCTGATGGCATTTAGGCGTGCAACACAACGTGTCGATGCGCCGTTATGCGTCAAGAAAGCGCGGGTGGGGGTGGGGTATGTCAGTTATAGAGCGAGCGAGAGAAGGTGGGCGAGTGAACGGCAAGAGGGTGAGGCGGTAGAAGGGCAGTCGGCAGTGAAGCAGAGTATGTAGATGCCGATGTGAGTGTGCACGTGAGTGTGCGTGCGTCAGGACAAGGCGTGATCACTGTGCGTTGACGAGAGAGCTGGGTGTGTCTGAGTGCGCAAGCTTGAGCTGCGGTTTTGATGAGGCGTAGAGATGGGTGCCACTGTGAGCACAGCTGAGGATGACGCGACTGAGTTGCCTTGCGCACTCTCGTCACCTCTTCTCGTTTCTTTTGTCTGTTGTTGTTGTTGCTGTTTTCTTTTGAGGGTGTGTGGGGGGGGGGGGGGGGTCGGCGTTCCTGCTGAATGAGTGGGAAGAGATTTTCTATGAGAAGTCCATCTAGTGTGTAATATGGTCCCGCTGCACGCCGTCGGTAGACCGTGCTTCGCCTGGGCCACAGTTGCGGGGGGCGGCGGTAGTGGCTGCTTTACTTCCGCTCTCCGGATAAGTACACGCTGAGTCGTGTACAACGTATGCCCTTGAAAAAAAGAAGGGGGCGGTGTAGGGCCCGCTCCGCAACGGGCCTTGATATCGAAAAGACAACCTCCGTATGTTGGATGAGGTGCGATCGGCGCACGAGGTGTGTCGAACACGTAGTCGCAGGTTTGAGTTCAGTTGAAATTGTCTATTCTTTGTCTGTGGGTGTGTGTGTTAAACAGGAAGTGGGATGAGTGCCGTGTTTCCTGAAGCGAGAATTGACCAGCGAGTGTTCTTTGCCGAAGGCACGGATGAAAAAGAGGGACCGCTGTGCTGCGGTAAGGTGAGGAGACGGAATTTGGTGAAGGCAGTAATGAGTAGAGCACGGAAAGTATGCCTAAGGGGAGAGAGTCACGAGCAGCCACTCAGAGCGCCACCCTTACTCCCCGCCCCCCCACACACGCGTACAGCAATCATTGGACACAAGAATGGTGCGTCGACACATAACTTGGATTCACCGCTCACGCAGCAGTCCCATAGCCCAGACCACTCGAGTTGGTTTGAGTCCGTTCGATAACATATAGAGGCTGCAATGCGCGTCACGTCGGCGAGTGGCCACACTTTACCTCCGCGTTCGCCGGTTTGTATTCGTTGGCTTCACTGCTCGTGGCCGCTGCCGCTGAGTAAATGCACAAGCCCCACGAAGCCAGAGTCAACACGGCCCTCCGCACGCCCCTCCCCCATTGAATCACCGCTGCTGCCCCGCCCTCTCCACACGGATGGTGTATGGCCTGGCAGCACAGCAGCGAGAAGAAACACGGCCCGAGGTAGAGAAAAAGGAGTGCGAGGTGAAGACATAAGCACGATGCGGATGGCCAAGGGGTAGACGCATACTACACACGCAACAGAAGATGATACATGGCAATAGTGCCGCGCACCAACAGAGGGAAAAAACGAGTGCGGAGTGATGGCAGTCGCCGCACAAGTGCATTCTCACTATTTGTGCAGCTTTTCCGTTCGCCCTTGACGAGCAACTGGCGACGATCCGTCGCTCGGTGCCACGACCACCTCTCGCTAAGCGCTGCCATCTTTTCCGCTGTCCGCTTCACTCCCTTACTCCCTCGGTGTGTAAGTGTGTGTGTGTGTGTTTGTGTGACTCACCGTCTTTCTCTCTGCACGCCTCCACATGGAAAAGGGGGTGAAGCGAGTAAAGAAGTCTGCCAAAAGTACAGCACAGCACTTCCTCGTCTGTATTGCTGCTGCTGCTGTTGTTGGTCCGGCACTCCTTTTTTGTTTGCTCGTACGAATCGAGGTGTGTAACGGGCATCAACGAGAGGGGGTGCGGGGTCGAGAGACGCATTCTTCTCGCGAATACTAATTCCTTTTCTTCGGCGCTGCAGAGGAGCACACGTCTCATCACTGAAAGCGCGCAAGAGTGCAATCACGCGCGCCAAACATCGTTCGAAAAGTACGTGAGCACTGCAGAGAGGGAAGGAGGGAAGGGCAAGTAGTAGAGTTGTGTACGCTAAGCCCCTGGACGGGGAGAGGGTGGGGGTGGAGAGAGAGAGAGACGCAGACACCCACATGCATGCGCGTCCCCTGCCCACAGAAGCGGAGGAGTAGACACCCAGAAGAAAAAACGGAAGGGCAAAACAAAGAGAAGAAGGCTTCGTTGCCTTTTTTTTTGGCGTGGCTGGTGGGCATGTGACATGTGGGCGCTTGCGTGTACGCACGTGCGAGGTTAGCAGGGGGAAAGAGCAACGATAATAAGAGAGAAGGAAAGCCATGTTCATGAGAAAGCGACACGAAAACGGGAGCGCTCAGAGCAACAGGGTAGCGGTGGCGGTGCAGACGGAAAAGACACCACTGCAAACGTCATTCAGGCCGTTAGTTGGCCGCGTCGCATGCTTTTCATTCCCGGAAAGGGCACCCAGCATCCTCCGCATTTTCTCTCCCTCCTCAGCCGCTTTTCTTGCCTGAATGAGACCTCCAAGTACCGAAGCAGTCCTGCATCCCCCTTCGATATAAAATGTTCTCAACCTCGTGGCGCCGATTCTTTCGTCATCGCTACGTTGCCTGCCCGCGTTGCCGCGTCACGCGTGGGGTGATAGTGCCCTCCGCTACCGCCACCTCCCCCCCTCCCTCCCTGTGCCAACTGCGCCCCCTTCTTCATGCGCCTGCGCGCGGCTGCCAACGAAAAGAGCATCACGCAGAAGAAACGGCTTCCGGTCGTTGTGTGAGCTCAAAAGATAGCCAGGGAGGTGAGGGGGTGGCAGTGCCCACGCTACAAGCCGCATGCCTCAAAAAGGCATACCTGACACAACGAAGGAGTACGGTGATCGAACGAAAAAAGGGCAAGACGGGCAGGACAAGAGCGCAAACGCAGACACACAAGCACCAGAAAGACAACCAGCGGCACACAGATGCGACAAGCGTGAGCCTCACCGCAGGTAACCCATAGGAAGAGCGTTAGCATGGAAGACGAACCTCCGAAGATACACAGAACGGCTTCCCTCTGACACGTGGAAGGCCCGAATGCGACCGCGGAAGCACGCGAGTGGCCCAAGAAAAAAAAGGTGAGCAGAGATCTAGTGTTTTGTTTGTGTGATGGACTGGACCAGATCCTCCTCTACGGCGATGGGGAGGGGGGTATTACAGGCAAGGTGCCTCTAGGGGTCACACCAAGTCGAAGAAATGGTACAGGGCGGTGGGAGGAGGGGAGGGGGCAACAAGATGAGAAAGAGCGCCTTGCCATGAGAAAGCAACGACAAACACGTCAAAACAAGGAGGTATCGATGCGGCAGAGGTGACCAGCTGTGCGTATCACAACAGGCTGGGGCCTGTGTGGTGCTGTTGCTCTTGTCAAGCTGCTGGGCGCCTCGAATGGCGTGGGTGATGTGGAGAGCGAAACTGCTGATCATGTGACGAGTAAGCTATGGAGAGATGGACAGATAATACACACACAAAAAGCGGCAGCGACAGCAGAAAATTGCGCATTTTTTTCTTATGTGACCGATGGCAGGTATGATCTGCATCGACTCTGGCGCTGCAGCTCCATTTACCTTCCCCCCCCCCTCGTTGCTGCTCAGGTGCCTATAAACCATGTCGCTGCCCAAACAAACAAAAAAACGTACTGGAATACGTGCTGGCGCGGTGGCGGAGCTGCGCGTAGAGGCACACATGCAACTTCGACTCGGAGGGGAGGAGGAGATCGGAAAACAACAAAAAGTGCGCGCGCTGTCTCCCGTGCGCTTTTTGTTTTGTCTTTACGTCTAGTACACTTCTCGCGTGTAGGGTTGCACAGATGAAAGGCGACTACGAGCACGGCCTTCTGTCTCCTCATCGCCTGGTTGTGTCGCTCTTTTTCATTTCCCGCCCTGCGAAGCCCAAAGCAGCCGAGACACGGAAGGCCGCAGACCGAGCGCTGGCAACAACGAGCAGCAAGAGGGCAAAACGCGAAGCGAAAGAGACAAAAGAACGGGGCGAAGAAAAAGGCGGACGGCAACCGATGAAGAGGGAGCGGAGAGAGTGTGGTCACTGCATGGATGAGGGTGGGCGTGAGCTTCTGTGGATAGAGTGGACGCGTGATACGAATGACAGTGGAGTTCGCTATGCGTGCGCGATGAAGCCGTGTATGAGAGGTGGCAAAACGTAAAGGCGAGGAAGGTCAGGGGTGAAAGTGGAGAACGCTACATGCAGCGTCAGCGATGCGGCTCGAGAGCTGGGGCGTATCAGACGGGACAGAAAAGGAAGCGGCGTCATGCCCGCTCGCACCAGCCGCGGGGCAGCTCAGAGTGTCACGCTGTATACAAAAAAAGACACACACAGAGGATATGTGCTGTGGGTTTGCTTGCTTGTTTTGGTGTCATTGTTGCTATGGTGACGCTCTACCACGAGCTGGTGCGCGCGCGAAGAGCGCGTGTAGGAGCTTCGCACAGTTGCGTTTGCGGTCCACAGCCATTCCTTGCACATGGACGTCATCGTCCGGACAGTGAAGCGATTGGGGGAAGAGGGGAGCCACAACAGACAGATGCAGAGGGAGCTCCGCAAAGGAGATGCAGTCGAGGACACGCAAGTACTCATGGAGAGGTGAAAACGAGTGGAACCAAAGCAACCAACAACTAAAAAAAATTGTGATACCCGCGTCAAAGGCAGAGCGGAGGTCGCTCACGCATCGCGCCTTTCCGCAACATAAACGCTCACGTACGCGGTAAAGCTACCGCCTCACGTGTGTGAGACCAGCGTAGAACTGACCACATGTCTTGCATTTTCCACCCGAGGCGCACTTCATGGCGCACTGCTTGCAGAAACAGGGGTGATGACACGAATTTGTTTCGAACTCGATCGCCTTCTGGTGGCACTTCATGCACATCGTCTCCACCGGCTCCTGAAGAGGGCCGCTCTCGGAAGACGCAGAGGACGGGGAAGAAGAAGCAGGCATCGTTTGAGCGTGATTTTGTAAGGTCAACGTGAGGCACAGATGGTCCGTCTCTGGGTGTTCATGGGTATCAGCACCTTCTCTCGGACTCCCTCCTCAGCAACCGGTGTTCTGCCTCGCGGGTTTGTGTGGTGTCGGCGGACGAAAACAGACGCTTGACTACAGCTTGTGGATTCGTTGTATGTATGGCCAATGGGAGTCGAAGCGGCCGGCACGACGCAGCAACATCAGGAAGGAAATAGGGAAGGCCAATGGAAAGTCGTCGCGGCCCTTGATACGGGAAGTAAACGCAGCACACACACACACACACACACACACACGTGAAGCAAGCACGCGTGCATGTGAGTTGATGAGTGGGTCAAAGTGTGTGGGTGCGCGGTGTCAGAACATAGGAAGCACAGGTGCAGGAGTCCGGTGGCAACGACCAAGCGAGCAGAGGAATGTTTAGGGGAGGGAAGGATGTAAAGAGAACGGCAGCGACGGAGACGTGAGACGGCGCAGACTCTGTGCCACTTTTCCGCTCTTCCACCGGTGCGCATCCGTCCGCCTCCAGAGAGTAGAGACCTATTTCGGCTAGAGTGTATCTCTCTCTCTGAAGTGAGGTGCACGGCTCGCGGAGGGGAAGAAACACCGCGCAACACCCACGTGTACGCCAATTCACCGAAGTTGCACTCGTTCCTTTCACGTATTCGCGCATTGCTTTCCATGGAGTACCTGTGTCTCTATGTCTGTGTGTGTGTATGTCGGGGGGCGGGGGGAAGGGTTCGCGTCTCAATAACCAAAGGTCGAGGCGGAACGGGTGTTAGAAGCGCAGAACAGCCGGCAGGCAGCCGCCGAAAAGTAACAACATCAACCCCACACACGAACACACGCACACACAAGGCATAGGAGCGAGGGATTGGGAAAGAGGGCCAGATGGGGCACCGAAGACACAGAGATAAAGAGAGCGAGCGACACGCGCATTATGCGAGCAGTGGAGTGCAACTCAGCAGTAGCAGCAGAAGGGGAGAAGAAAGGCAGACGCACGTATAGGTGACCATACATGGGACCAGTATGCAATTGGAGACACACAACCCGACGTGCACAGGCACGCACACGAAACGTACATGGGTCAATGAGCCTCCCTGCCGCAACACTCACCTTTTCCTCCACATCGACAATGAAGCAACTCTAATAGCGACAGACGCGCTGTAGTGGTTCGCAGAATGCGTGGTAGCGCTTACAGACCCCGACACGTCCGATGCAAGCCACATCCCTTACAGCAAACTGAATGGTGGCGTGTTGCCGTCTTGCGCTCGACTCTCTTCTGCACTTGGCGCACAGAGACACAAGCGGCTAGAGCGAATCACTTGCGTAAGAGGCCCGGATTATCTGACGGGATTTCGGCAGAGTTCGTCGATGGGGCTTCTCTCTTCTTACCGCCCGCGTGAGACGACGCAGACGACGGGGCCGAGGAGATGACAGAAAAGCTACAGCTACGGCTACTCGAGCTGAAGGAAAACGGCGGAAGTGCGAGAACGCGGACGTAAAAGGCGCCGTACGTGGCGATTTCGAGCAGTAGGTTCATACACTCGGGGTTGCGGCGAGTAACGGCGGAGATGGGGGTGATGGAGGTTTTCTCAGTGAATCTCCTCCCTCTCTGTGTCTCTGTTCTTGTCGCTGGCGTGTGCCGGTAAGTCTAAGTGTCCATTCACTGACACACAGACACACACACACACACAAATAAAGGGGGAGAGAAGGAAGGAGAGGAGGGACACGTTTGTACCGGGGAGGGTAAGTGACAGAGAGAGAGAGCGATGAAAGATGCACGCAGACGCCGTTGCGCCGTACACCCGCGTGAAAGAGACTTTGGCGGAGAACATACACACTCGTGCGCACCCATCCCCCTCCTCCTCTCTGGGCTGCACGACCACAACGGCGTAGGGGCAGAAGAGGAGGAGGGCATGGCTTGGCAGTGCGTGTCCATACCCACCCTACAAGAACCACCACCGATGACGACACTCTTTGCTCCACCTCCTCCGGTCACAAAACCAGAAAGCCAGAAAGAGGCCCCGGATGTGTACGTGGAGAAGAGACCGAAGGAGATACCAGTGAAGCGAGTCGCTCACCAGCGACGCCCCACCCCTCCTTCCCTCCCAGCATAGAAACATATATGTGCGCGCGTGTGAGTGAGTCTGGGCGTGACTGCTGAGTGCTTGTTCGGGCAGCAGGGCAGACATCGAGAAAAGCGAAACCGCCAAGACACAAGCGAAAACGAAAATCAAGACAAGGGCAGCGCACAAGCACGCACGTCATACACGGAGAGTAAATATGGGGGGAGTGACTGAGGAAAAACAGAAGAAGTAAGCGAGTGGTGGTGAATGGCTGCGCCGTACAGAGTTGTGCGCTCACACTCAAGTTCATTCGATTGTGCGTCAGCTCGCAGCGCACTGCGCACGGTAGGAGAGCCGCTTCAAGTCAAGCATGTGTGTCGCCTTCGACTGCGTCTTGTACTGCTTCAACAAATCCTGAAACACACCTTTGTCTGCCTTGTAGGCGTCCAGGGCGCGCCTTCCCAGCGTCATACAGTCGCTGCTCATCCTACGCACGTCATTCTCAAGGGTTTTGATAAGGGCCTCGGGGGTGCCGACGGAAAGGAGGAGTCGATTCTGCTCCAGTTGCTGCAACTGCGACACCTGCTCATCCAGGTACTGCTGCAGGTCCTTTACCTGTGCCTCCAGCGTCTCCACCTCGTTGCGCAGCGTCGTGTTCTCGTTCGCAACTCGCTCGATTTCGCTGATGGTGTGACGACTCGCCTCTCGCATCAGCTTCACGATAGGTAGCTGGTAGCAGTATGCGTCAAGGCAGTTCGGGTTGGTCACCAGATCCTGCAGTAAGCGGTCCGTCTCTCCGCTCAACTGCAGTGTTACGCTGCGCATGCTTGGCGGCTCTACTGGACCCCAGCAATCTGCCGCGTTCTGAAACGCGTTTCGGACCGCTTCGACCAAGGTGGACGTGGTGCTGCTCCACTGGTACGCCAGTGCCTCGGAGGGGTTGATATTGGGAGGCGTGATGGGGACGTTGTGGCAACAATACGGCATCGTCGCCCTCGGCGCAGCCTTCGGAAACGACGAGGGCAGCGTCACGTACAGAGAGAGGACATACTCGGTCATCGGAGTGATGCGCAGCACATCATCCACCTTAAGCACCGTCTCCTGCGCGCTTTCCTTGACGACGGAGGTCGATGGGAACTGCCGCCGCAGCTCCTCCAGTTGGCTACTGCGATCTGGGGGCATGTGAACCAGCCAAATGGAAAAGCGAGCAGTTGGGGGAAGAAAAGGCAGAGCCACAACGGCAAAATGCCAAACCTGACCCTGAATCAAACACCCAAGACAAAAAACAAGCAAAACACAATACGCAAGCGTCGGCCTGCTTCAACGAAGGGCGACCGACTCAGAGATGTCCACGCAACAGCGACGGAGAAGAGCGCAACGGAAACGAGAGAGAGTCAATGAGGGTGAGTCATCACCTCCCTCTTCCAATCACGATAGGTGCAAGGCGTGTGTGTGTGTGTGTGTGTGTTACACCCCCAATCCCTCACGCAACACAAGTGTGTAGATAGAAAGTCGCTCGCGTGCGCGTGCGTGCGTGCGCTCACTTCCGGTGTGCTCAATGGAAGGAAGGCTTTGTGGAAACGGGTGAAGAGGATAGTGTGGGGTGAAGCGGGTGAGGGGGGGGGGAGGGGAGGCGGTCGCACCGGCGAGGAAAAGAGAAAGAAATGGGACTATGCAGGCGTCTGCTCTGCTTTGCAGGAGCTGACCTGTCGTCGATCGTTGGCCAACAGCATCCATTGAGGATATAGACGGTACACCAAAAAGACAGGTGAAAAGACCGATGCGGATTTACAGGGAAATAGGATGAGAGGGCTTGATTCGATGAATTTCACGAGCATACGACCAAATACTGTGATTCTGAACTTGTGTTCCACACCCCGCAGCACATCTGCTCTCATGCAGAAAAACTTCTTCGCGGAAGACGCGAACCCCGACGACGGTGCCAAGTTGCACACCGGTTTCCGGGGGAGGAGCGAAGGCGACACTTTCCAAAGCAAACTATTTGCACTGACAGTCAACGACTGCATCAGAGCGATTTACCAGAAAACGAAGTAGGCCCTCCATGATTTCTGCGCTTTACAGCACTTCCAGCAGAGCACCACTGCCGTTCCACAAAGGCACGACTCCTTCACCCCTTTGACATAGCGTTTTTTTCCACCGCTAGTCAGCCCATATACGCATGCACAACCACAGCTAACCCACCTCTGCGGCTCTGAAGCTACATCCTGGTCGTCTAAGCCGAACCGCCTGCCGTCGAGCCGGGCTGCACGCCACACAGGCTCTTTCTATTCTTCCTCACCCCTTCCTCTCGCATAGGTGCAGCCCGACCGGTGCCGGAGGAGACTTAAGTGGGCTGCAGGTCGTGATCAGAGCGGGCCGCGTCCAGAGACCTGTTCCAGGGCGGAGGCGGTGAATTAATTCATGTGCGTAGAAGATCTCGGCGTGATGACTGAGACCGGTAACCAGGGCCATGATTCATGCTGATGCGTCTGCTCCTCTGGCGGTAATGCTGCGACAAGCAGGCATCCCTTCTCGCTATGATACAATGAAAACATGTCGAGAAGAGTAGCTGAAGTCAGAAACGCACGAGACGCGCGAGTGACCGCAGGATTTTGCGTCATCATACGTCGTAAAGCGCCATCCACCAATGTCACCGTGTCTGCGTTGAGAGCACCGTAAACAAGCTCACGTCATCCTTGTCGTACTGCGCCTTGATGGCGACCGTTGACGTCGCTGAACCTCCCGCTCCTCATCCGTTGCGCGGGGAGCAGAGCAGTGCAACAGTAGATAGCCGCGCGGTTCTGTTACGCGGCTATCTTCCCTCCACCATTCAAACCATATCAAAAAAAAGCTCCGCAAAAACGCTAAAAATCTTAAATCGGCAACGCAGGAGGGGAGGGGAAGGAAAGGGAGGGGAGGGGAGGGGAGGGGGTAGGAGAAAGCCATAAGACACGCCGTGGCGGAGGGGAGGGGTAAGCGGAGGGAGCAGCGAGAAGGGGCAGCACACAAGCACCCACATGCACAGGCACACCGTGTACGTGGCACCGCGTCCGCAATCGTGTCCCCTCACCGCAAGGACAAGAGCGTGCGAAACGAGAGAGAAAGCGAGGAGCTGCATTATGCAGAAAAGAAGTGAAACTATTGGGTTACATGAATGTGTATAGAGATGAAGGGTCGACGCACTGCCACGCGCATTCGCCCACACTGCCCAGTGCATGCGGCAGTGGCACACACGCCCCCACGGCGCGTAGCACCGCTGTCCGCACATGCCGACGGGGACACGAGTGTCACACACAGACACAAACGCGCGAGTGAATGCCGCCACTTGTGCACGAGAACCAGGACGATCAGGCCATGAAAAGCACCACCAGAAGCACTGCAACCACCGCCAGCACACTTGTCCGCACACCAGCGACGCTGTGGTCGGTGAGAAACCCACTGTATTCTTCGTACAGGGAGGCGTTTATCTTGATGGCGCACACGGACTCATAAGAGGGGCACACCAAATACCCTTTAGAGAAGGACGGGCTCAATGTCGACAGGTTGTAAGTGCTGCCAGGCGGACAATCCCAGAACGCAGACGCGCCACTTATTTTGATTTCGTACTTGGCGCTGTCGCACTGCACCTCAGCGCAGATGCCATGCTGCTGGACCGCCGAGGCATCAATGGAAAAACCTGCCGGTGTGTCGACGCAGCGCGACATTACGCCATACTTGCTGCCCTTCAGGGCGTTCGTTTTAGCAGCGCACATGGTGCCTTTGGCAACCTCCACAACCGGGCAGAAGCCCGTCAGGGGATCCGGGCCACCCAGCCTCGGGTCGCCGAAGTATTGAAAATAGGTGGGCAGGTTCGACTTGTGAGAGGTAAGGATGCACATCCCGATGCCTTGGCGATCAGACGTGCACTCCACAGAGCGTCGGGGGCATCGCAAAACAAGTCAGGAATCTGTGAAGTGCCGTTGATGACGCACCGATCGGAACTCAGTTTGCAACCCGCATCGTGGCCGTACGCCATCGGCTCCGCCTTGGCGTAGTTGCCCCGGTAGTAGCCCGTGTCCTCCATGGCGGCGATGGTGAGCGCCGAGTAGATGCCAACGCCGCTGAAGCCCGCCATCAGCTCGTCTTTGGCGTTTCGGCGCTTCCAGTGTGAGGAAACGTTGTCGATGTCACCCACGTCTTCCAGCTCCATGGAAGCCTGCGTTTTGCAGCCATAATGTTGCTGCGCCTTGGCAACTACCTTCTCACTGCGAATGACAGGTGAGGGTCTCTTGATTCGAAAGGAAGCCATCGCCAACATGTTCCGTTCCTGAAAAACTGACCTCGAGAAGCCGAGTGCGTGCAACACCTCGTGCGCGATGACGCGCACGGTCTTCGAGTTGGCGGCGATGTACTTGGGTGAGATGTTCACCGCGCCCACGGACGGGCGGCCATTGTCGAAGTTCTGACACTTCAGCGCCCACGCGATGACGCTGCCAGATGTCGGCGCAGAAGACATGTACAGAACAAAGTCGGCGTCCTTTACGCCAGTCTTCATGTGTTCTTCGCGTATGCTGAACTGACCGCAGACGCGGTCTTTCTGGATGGAGGAGTCAACAACGATGTTGCCATTCTCCCGCTGCACGTTCAGCCGCTCTTAGTGTAGCTGAACTGCGGATGGAATCAGCAGTTCCAACAGCACCCGTTTCTTTGCCCTCGTGAGAACTTCCGCTGCGCTGCAGGT
Source organism: Leishmania arabica (assembly GCA_000410695.2). Lineage (NCBI taxonomy): Eukaryota > Euglenozoa > Kinetoplastea > Trypanosomatida > Trypanosomatidae > Leishmania > Leishmania arabica. The sequence goes on from CM004669.1 coordinate 203,358, forward strand.
CCCTCTGCCGCCACGGAAGTTGGGCCGACTCTGGCCCGAAGTGGTGCAGTGCTGGCTGCTGTTCGAGATGTCATCTGTGAAGACGGAAATGCAGATGGGCTGCAAAGCCCCCGTTGTGGCAGCCGCAGCCGCAAGCTCCCCGGTAGGCGGTTCTACACGGCTTATCCCACTCACGCGGGTGCCGATCGTGTGCGCCTCCAGCTCGTCGAACCCGCAGCGCGACTCCTCTGAGTCGGCTCGCTCCGGGTGCCCCTGCGCTGCGCCAGCGCCGACAAAACAACACACCAACGCAAAGATCACCGAGATCCCCAACAGCGTGCGGCACATTGGCGAAAAGCGAGGGCGCCAACGAGACTAGGTGCGTGTGCGCGTGCGCGTGCGGAGAGGTCGAGCTGCTGTATGGGTTCGTGTGGCACAGCTGTGCCTGTGATTCACGGAGAAGTGTGCACCGTACAAAGAACACCGAGCAACGTCACCCCATAACTGTTGAGCCGGCTTGAACGCCGTGCATTGGAAGATCACGGGAAACGTAAAGGGGGTCGTGGTACTCGCGTGTCTCACGGAAAGGGAGCCCGAGAGCACGGTGGAGAGGGCGGCGGACCTGGGTGGGTATGGGGATATAGGTGCACCTACGCGAGTCTGTAGGTGCCGGTGTGTGGGATAGCGCCGACTGGTGTGGCGTTATGTAAGCCGGGGAAATAACAGAAAAGAAGGGGCGCAAAACCGAAGCAGAGCATTCACAGAGGAGCAGGAGTACACCCTAGACAGACACACGCTCTGCGTCAGCGCCTCGTTGCAGCGTGATGGCGAGCGCTGAAGGAGGCGGGCGAACAGGAGATGCCTTGGCGGTGCAACACGGAAAAGAAAGAAGATACGAAAAACAAAGAGCAAGTAGCAGTTATCACAAGAGGATAATACGTGCGAGCCGTTCAATGAGGGCGAGCGCACACCATAATAATAACACAAGGAGCGGGACGCTAGCGTATCGCTTCGAGGCCGAAGGATCGTGGAAGCAGGGCAGAACAGTGTGTATGCGCGTGTGTCTGTGTGTGTGTGTGTGTCTTGTCCAGGATGATGGACACCTCGCCGACAGAGACGGGGGTGGGTGGTGCTCGGTTGCGTGAAAAGGAGCGAGGAAGGGAGTACATTGGTGGAGAGAAGATAGTGGTGCACACAGGGTAGGATTCATCAATGAATAGAGGGCGCCGCTGCATCTGGTACCAGTGGGCGAGGGAAGGAGATCGCGGAGGGGCTCTGACGGCAAGCAGAGGTCATCCTGGGGTCAGGCACCAACAACAATTCGTGAAGGCTGCTGAAAGCGCCTCCACGCTTGCCGCTGTCGCGCCTCCTCACGCACTGCAGAAGAGCCGAATGGATGCGGCCAAGCCCGTCGGCACGCGCGTAGCGCGCCAAGCTTACAACTCGCATGGTCCCCTATTTCGGTACGAGCAGCGTCGTCGTGACCGTTCTCCACCTCGTAAAGTAGAAGGGAGTGGAGAAGAAGCACGCGATAGCTTGGCAGCCCCCTCTTCTCCCCGAACCGAGCGGGGTGACGGTGGCAACGCTTGGTAGTGCGCACGCAGCGCCTGCCCTCCTTTCGCACGCCTCTCCCCCGGTTCCAGAGAAGCGTTGCACCTACACACGCGCATGGAAGTGTGCGCGCCAGTCGTTTTGTCTTGTGCAGTCGGTATAGCGATGCGTTCTGAGCATTCTTCTTGCCTTTTGGAGGAAGGGGAGGGAGGGAGGGTGCACGCCGTGACGCCACGCAGCGCTCTGCGGGGAGTGGGTGGAAGTGGGTGGGACAGGAGGGACGTGCCACTTGACGCCAAAGAAGGACAAAGAGACAAGCACAGCGAGAAAAGGACGCCAAGTGGGAACGCAGGAGGGAGAGTCACATACATCAAGGGCATACATCGACTTTGACACGCAACGCACGTGCAAACAAGATGGAAGGCATGGAGCGAAAGAGAGAGAGAGAGAGAGACGAGACGAGAAGTGTCCGTGTAAACCAGCGGCACACAGAAGACCGAGCGCCACTGTTGCGGGGGGGAGGGGGAGGGGGAGACACAGCGCGAAA
>CM004669.1:205534-238244 GCA_000410695.2 Leishmania arabica
CACCTCCCCAGCCGCTTCTGGGCGGGTCGAGCGTGCTGAGCGCGCAGCAGCTGCACGCCGGGGGAGGCCGCAGAAAGAGTCGGATGGTGCTTTGCACGTCGGTCCACTCACAGGGAGGGGGGGGGGGGGAAAAAGAACAAAAGAGAGAAAAAGACGGAAGAACAGAACGAGATGGCGCAGACACGCACACACGCGGGGGGAAAGGAGAGCTGGTCATGCGCGCATGGCAGAGAGGGGATCTTCGCATCCCCTTTGAGGTGAATTCGCTGGTCGGCCACGTCAGATGCCGGCAGACCCCCACCACCCCCCCCCCCTCTCGCTGTGAGTGCACCGACGTTCAAAGCACCAACCGACTCTTTCTGCGGCCTCCCCCGGCGTGCAGCTGCTGCGCGCTCAGCACGCTCGACCCGCCCAGAAGCGGCTGGGGAGGTGCTAGTGAGGGTCCAGGTATCTTCCGGGAGGATGTGGACACGCTGTCCCCCGCGCCGCATGCCTCCGGCGAGCCCCGCATCGGCAGCGACGGAGTTTCACAGACGCTCCTCACATCATCCTCGATGAGCGCCGGTACGCCCTTTGGAGCGGCAGCAAACAACGACGGGGCGACGCCGTGGCTCTTTGTCCTCGCGGTGATGTCCGCCGCTTCCGTCTTCGCAGCAGAGCCCTTCCCTTCGAAGGGAGCGGACGAGCCATCGCTGTCTCCGTCGAGGCCTCGAAGGGGAGTAGAGTTGCCGGGCATGTTACTTGACATCATAGCCGTCGTGCCGCTGCGGGCGGAAGAGCAGGTGGCGGTGCGAGGCACCTCGTCCTGACGCCGCTGGACGGTGCGCCGGTGTGCTGATGGAGTGCCTATCAGCACTACAGTTTCCAAGTCGCCCGGCAAGGCAATCGGGGGAGTGGTGGAGAGCGGGGTTGTATTCTCGTGCCTGCGACGCCCCCCTCGTGGGGCGCAAGCGGCCAAGTCAGCAAACAACTCCTCACTCAGCGAGAGCTCGATAGGAATGTCAGAAAGACGGCGCTGTTGCCGCTTGCCAGACAGTGACACGATTGGCGACTCCATCGAGACCCGCCGAGCATCAGCGTCCCTGCATTTCTGCGGGTTGGGCGACAGAGTCGGCGACCAAGCAGAGTCCTTCGCGACAAGAGGCGAGTGCACAGAAAAAGCGCTGCTTCCGAATACAGGATCAGGTCCGAGGGAGGCAGATGCCTGAACCGAGCATGCACCCACAACGGTGGTGGGGTGGTGATGACGCAGCAACGCTGGAGCGAGTCGGCGTGTTGGGGGCGAGGCCACCGAGTTAGAAGGAGTCGTGAAGGACATCCCCGTGCTAGCGGAGGTCTTTGCATGGCAGCCGTTCGTCGACAGCTCGCGGAGCTCACCCTCTCCCTGAATGGCAAACGAGGAAGGGTGGATGGCCGCCAGCTTCAAGGGCGACGAGGCGGTGCGAGAAGATCGGAAAATGAGGCTGGGTGCTGCGCGGTTGCTGCCGACTGTAGTGGCGTTCGCACTTTGTGTGCTAGTGTTCCCGGAAAGCGAGTTCAAATCCATGCGAGGGGGGCGTCCGCCGGTACTGCCGCACGGGTGCAGTGGTCGTTGAAGGTTTTGCTGCCGTCCGTTATCCTCTAATTCGCTGCTGGCGGTGCCTTCGACCAACGCCGAGGTTTCACCAGCAGCTGCGGTGCCTCGCTTCGCAGCCGAAGCGCGCGAGCTCGCCGTCCCTGAGCAATGCCTTCTTGTTTCTCCCAGAGTTAGCGAGGAGGTGGAGTTGCCTCCGCCGCGGTGCCCGTCCGGTTGTACATCATTATCTAGCATCTCAGGTGGTTGAGACGCCGGCTCCAGATGATCCGCACGGGCAATGGCAGAGGCTCTTGTATCTCCTTCGTTTCTGCCGCGAGCGCCTCCACCAGCGTCCGTGTTGGATTCAGCGTGCTCTGGCATGTGACAGATAGGCGCAGCGACGACCGGCGCTAGCACCTCCACAGCGCTGGGCGTGCCCACCACGAATCCGAGACTTTCGATCTCCCGCAACAACGTAACGCGCTCCGTAGCCGGCAACGGCTGCACCTCACGTGGCACATGAGGCGACACAAAGCGCGAGAGACCACGCTTCTTGCCGCCACCAACACGCTCGTCGCTCACCGAGAGCGACGCCGACTCCTCTGGAGAGCTGCGGACGAAAAGAGGCCTCGGCAGCGCCGGGCTGTGGAGGGTACCGTTTGCGATGCCAGCGCGGGCAGTCGGTGTGCTGGTGTGGCGACGCGGCTGCGGAGTTGGACGCGATTTGGCCGTGCTCCGTCGCCTCAGCGACGACACCTCTGCTGGCTCCTGTGCAGTCGCGCGACACGAGCTGGCAGGAATCGTCGCGTTAACACAGGATGAGGCGGCTGGAACGACGTGCAGCCCATGTCCATCGATCCTCCTGCCCACGCTGGAGTGGCGCTCTTTCGTCGCAGAGCCCAGCCCGCCAGTGCGGCCAGGATCGCCGCGCGCACTCCGCAGCGCGTTGGACGTCATAGAGCTGCTGCTGCACGTGTTTCCGCCCTTCGAGTTGGCTGCGGCTCTCTTTTCGACACCTCCTCTGCTGCCTTGACAGCGGGGCGTGCTCACCGGTCCACTGGGGTGCCGCCGTTTTTCTGTGTGGTCCTCTGGCACCGACTGCATCAGATCATATTTAGAGGTGGACTGTACTACGGTGGGTACCAGCGCCTTTGACAGACTTGTGGGGATCGACTTGAAAGAGTACGACTTTGCCAGCAGGGAGGGCGGTGAGGTGGTGCGACATGCGTTCGCCGCGCTGATTTTGCTCGATGACAGTCGGGAGTTCACCACGCTGCCGCTGCGCCTCTGCGCAGTTCGTCGAGACTGCAGCACAGAGAGAGAGGCAGGGACGTCCATGCCACTTACCGCGGTGGCGGGCACCGCCCCACCAGCACCACTGGGTTCCTGCGCAGCCACATTCATTCGTGAGGAGTCGCTTCCCTTCAGCGCCGTGACGCTCCTGCCGCTCTCTAGGCTGGATGTGCGCTGTCGAAGTTGCCGCGCATCTCTCGGGCTGTGGTGGTGTTGCCGGGACTGAAACAGGGAGGTGGAGCTGCAGTCATCACTGTGTATGGATGCGTCGCGCTGAATGGCACGCGTGTTCGCGCCTTCGGAGGCTACCTGTCGACCCAGCACAGGTTGGTCACAGTTGTTGTCCGTCTCTGGCGCCAGCTGTGGTGGTGTTGAGTTGCTACCCTTGGCAGCCCTGTTACACGCTACCGCAGCGGCATGGTGACCGCCCGTCTCTGTTCGCTTTGGCGACTCCGGGTGGAGTGATACAAGCACGCTAGACAACCCTGGGAACGAAACGTGGTTCTTCGCTGCCGTGACGTCAGTGGGCGGATCAACTTCAGCTGAGGTGTCCGATGCAGTCCACAGCGAGAGGCTCGACGAGTTACTGGTCGAGAAATTGCCGCCGGCTACGCCACAAGGCGCGCGCGATCCAGGCGAAGAAGACGCCGCCCCCCACGCGACGGTCGTCACGCGAGGCGAGCGCTCAGCGCTACAAGGCATCTGCAGAGGGCCACCGCCGTGGTCGTCCGCCTCCCCGCCCACCCTGTCTACCAGGGAGAACGGCACCTCCACCAGCGGTGGTGCCGCAGCTACTAGGCAACGTGAGCCGCCGCCACCTGCGGCATCCGACATAGAGAGGAAGGGTGAAATGCAGTCGACGGCACCGGTGGCGGTGAGGGGAGGGAGAGGCGCTTGGCGTGACGCGGCCGTCGGTAGGGGCATCAGCGTCGACTCCGCTGTTTCCGCAGTGGTCGGTTGCATCTCTGCTGCCTGATCGCAGGTTCCGTTGCTGTTGCGAGCTCTGCGAGCCCCGTTCGCAGTTGCATCGAACCTCCCTCGCACGCTGTCAAAGTAGGGGTGCCCAAGTGCCTCCTCGACGGTGATGCGCTCCGCCGCGTCGATGCGCAGAAGTCGATGGAGTAGGTTCAAGCCAGCCTTCGCAATGCGCCCTCCATACCGCTCGGTCAAATAGGAGCTCGTGCGCTGCTTCGACTCCGTGCGCTTCTGCGCCGCGTCCCTTGCGTCGCTTGCTCGCCGTGACTTCTGCTGCATCGACTTGGTGCGCAGCTGCTGCGGTGGCGCTGCAAGCGGGTTCAAGGAGCGCAGGCGCAGCATGCCACCGTTCCGCTTCCGCACCGCCGCCTCGTATGCCGCTGGGAAATCCCCGATGCGGGTCTGAATGAGCGAGAGCTGCTCCAGTTCCGTCTTGCCTGGCAACAACGGCTCACCGTCGATGGCCTCCGCCATGATGGCTCCCACAGCCCACATATCCACAGCGTAGGTATAGCTGGACATCCCCAGGAGCATCTCCGGACTTCGGTACCACCGCGTTGCCACGTAGTTTGTCATGATCGCCTCATGATCAGCGAGTACAAGGTCGCTAAGCATAGCCGAATGTGCTGATGAGACAGAGGCGGCGTTGCACATTTGCGGCGCGTTATTGGGTGGCGACAAGGAGCGAAGTCCAAAGCTGCCACTCTCGGCCATCGGTGAAGCCGATGAGCCCATGTCGGGCGAGGAGATGGAGAGCTGGTGTGATGGCGGCGGTGCCTGCGGCTGGAGCTGCCGAGGAAGTGGCCGGCAAAACCCAAAGTCGCACAGGGAGGCTGCGCCGTCGTCGCGCACTAAGATGTTCTCCGGCTTCACATCACGGTGAATGATTCCGTTGCGATGACAGGAGCGAATACCCAAGAGAATGGTGAAGAGAAGCACCACCAACGAGTCTTCGGGCAGGCCGTGCTGTACCTCCTCCAGAACGTCTAGGAGGCTGCGGGGTATGTACTCCATGACAAGGTAGAGGCGGTTCTTCTGCTTGAACGTTTCGAGCAGCTGCGTCACGTTGGGCTCGCCCTTGAGCAGCTGCTCGACGCGCAGTTCGCGCAGCATTGCGACCTGAACGTACGCGTTCGTCTGAAAATTCTTGAACTGCTTCACCGCCACTATCCGATTGGTCCGCTTATCGCGGCACTTGAAGACAACCCCGTAAGTGCCCTCGCCGATTACCTCGAGTACATCGTAGTTGTCCATCCTGCGAGTGCAATGTGTGGGCGCTTGAGGCTTCGCTTCTTCCAGATAGTGCGATGCGCACTACACACACCGAAGGGGAAAGGAAGAGCACGAGAGGGGAGGGGTCAAGCAAGCAAGCACACGAGAGAAAGTGATACTAATAAAAAAGGAAGCTAGGAAAGATGTAAAGAGGGCCACCAATACAAAGCTGGGCGAGGTTGTGTATGCGTGTGTGTGTGTGTGTATGTGCGTGTATGTGTGCCGACGCTAAGAGAAGATCTGATTTTCTTTCGCGAAAGAGATTTTCTCGACTGCCTCCCCGTCTACCTCGACTTACTTCTAAAGAAGCACGAGCACAGGAGAAGCAAAACAAAAAAAAACTGAGAGCAATCGAATCGCAGAAGGCTGCACGAGTCCGCACGGCACACGGCACAGAGGTAAAGGGGGAGGGGGAGAGGGGCAGCCAACGCGAAAGCAATAACCAAAGAAAGACAAGATTTTGTTCGCTCCTTCCCTTCAAAGCAAACGATGTAGAAAGATACAGCTACGGAGAACGGCGTAGGTGTGTTGTGCTGTGCTGTGCTGTAAGTGCGTATGTATGTGTGCGTGGGGGGTGGGGTCTCAGAACCCAGTGACGCACAGAGCTGAACAAGCACGCACAAACGCACAGGCAAAGAGAAAATATTAGATGTGATGATGATGAGCACACACACACACAAGTCCCAAGGACTTTCGAATGACTCGAGGGAGTCGGAGAGAGGCAGCGGTGGTGGTGGTGGTGAAGAGAAATGAAAGGGTGAGCTGTTGGTTTTGGCGAAGGGGGATGATCGGCACTGTCAACACAAGGGCAACAACCACCAAAGGAGCCAAGAAGGGAAAGAAGGAATAAACAAAGAAAAAAAGGGGGGGAAGGAGGAGGGGTGGAGGACACCCGCAAAGACAGCGACGAGAGAACAGAAGCAGATAAAAAAATGGAAACACAAAAACAAAGAGAAGAGCGGAAAGGGAAGGGGCAACGCGCACAGCCGCACGCGGCCCACACAAGAGACACCGAAACGCCAGACAGCCAAACACACACGCACACACACACACAGAGAGAGAGAGAGAGAGAAAGAAAGAAAGCAGCCCGAGAGACGCGCGACTGAGTGAAACAGAAAGACGTAAGGGAAGGATAGAGGGGTGGAATACCAACAATGAACAACAGAAAAGGTGAACAAGACAACGGAAAGGGAGAGAGAGAGACGCACGCACGACACTGAAAGGACAGAAGGAGACGTTCATGTCAGTCACCGCGGTGGGGTTCGTGACAGTCTCTACACGTCGGCGCGCACACGATGCTGGCGTGGAAATCGGTGTTTTAATGGCGATGGAACGAAAAGTGCAAGTGAGATGGTGTGAGTCCGTGTGCGCTTTCCAATAGATGTTGCAGGTGAAGAAGGAATCGAAAGACGAGACGAGAGCAAAGACAAAAACTAGAAAAAAGGAATGCAAGAGACAGAGAAAGGAAGGAAGCAGAGATGCGATGAACGCGAAGACAAAAAGGAGAGGCACACAGAGAGGGAAAAAGATGCACACACACACACGCACACACACACACACGAAGTATCACAAGAGGTGCGAGATCACACCAGACCGACGTCGAGAAGAAAGCGCAATGCCCAAAACCAAGCAAGCATGCAGGCATATATATATATACACACACACAGATACAGCCCACAAGCACACCGCGCACCAAAAACAAAAACGCACCTGTCAATACTCTCATGCAGGTGCTCAGCTGTCCGTTCGTTGCTGTGGAGGTGGTTCAATGAGATCACCTCACCTTGTACCAACCAACAAAAACAATAAAAAACAGAGAGCGCAGGGTTGTCCAGGCAAGAAGAGTGGAGCACACGAAACAGCTCAAAAAAAAGGTATCAAAGGAAAAAGACCGGGGGCGGGTTAACCCTGACTGGGAAGGGGGACGGACAGAGGCCCTTGCTTCTCTACAACTCCTCTCAGCTTTTGGTTGACTTTCACCAGCTCTCGTTATGTATTTAAATAAGGGTGAGACTCTGCCTGCGTATCTATCCGCCTGTGCTCGTCGCCTAGATCCTGTGTATGCCTTCGACCGAAGTGTGCGTCAGCGTGTGTCAGAGATATAAGCGTGCCTATCTTTTGCTCACCCACTCCGTATGTGATGTGGTGAACGAGAAAAAAAAGAAAAGGCAGTCTAAATGCTCGTCTTCCGTATTGGCGACCTCTTAAGCCCTGTACAAGCGGGCCGGCACCGTTTTGTGTGAAGGTCACCGACGCCCGTACCGCGTCTTCCTGTGCCTGTGCCTGTGTTTTTGTATGTGTGGTTGTGTGCCAGATGCGTCTACTCGCTCGTGGACTGCGTCTTCGAACAGGCGCACAATCACAATCGCCTTGTGCGTGTTGAGGTTGCGTTAAGGGTGATGGGGGCGTGAGCAGGTTTGGTGGGTGAAGAAGTGGTGGAGGACAGTGTGCCTCCGCGCGTGCCTCTGTGCAGCGTACGCTACCACACTTGTCGGAAAAACGGGGGCGAAAACAAACTGAGACAACACAGAAGAGAAAACATAAGCAGTATTATATGCGTGCAAAACAGGGCGCTGGCCGTTGTGTACAGCGGGTGATGTCGGGACCGAGTGCCCGCAGTAGTGAAACGGCGACAGCGACTATAGAGCACATACACGCTCGCAGCCGCCTTAAAATACGAAAAGCACAATGGGTGGCCGTCAACGGGGAGGAAGGGAAGGAGGGAGGCGTCTGTGTCGAAAGCTTCCCTGATCCCTTCTCCAGAGAACGAAAAAAAAACAAGAGAGACTGTGTGTCAGTGTTCGTGCGCGTGCAGTTGCAGGGCCGGGAAACGAAGATAGAGCAGGGAGAGGGAGAGGGAGAGACTCTGGAAAATAGGAAGACGATACATTTAAGGGCGAAGTCGCGCGCGTGCGCACACATACGCCGTGGATGGGCGCGACGACACCCGTGCGCAGACGTGCGTCGAAGCAAAAGTAGAATGAGATCACACACCCTCACAACTTTTTGATCCTTGCGTAGCCGTACCTGAGCTCCCGGGGTTTGACGCCACCTCAGGAATGCGAGAAAAAAAGAAAAACGCAAAGCTGTCATCTACTTCGCAGCTGCTGAGCGTGATGTGATTGCAAGTGTGTACACGCGTGATTGGCAGGTAGGCGTGTCCGGACCGCGGCAAGCCCTTTCCTCAAAATGCAGTTGGCGTGCCGGTTTTAAAGGACGTGAGCACGCGAGTAACAAATCGTTCACACCGCTGAAAACATGAGCACGTACGCCCACACAAATACACAGATAGAGACGCTACACAAGCTGTTGTAGCACGGCGCATGTACGCTTTGGTGTCTCCAACGCACGCACCGGCTCCATACACTCCCCCTCACACGTCACATGCACGAACCGCCGCACACGCCCGAGAGGGCGTCACAAGAGTGATCGCCGCAGAGAACAAAGCGAAGAATGAAAAGAGGTGCTCCATTTCACCACAGCAGCTCCAGCGAAAGATGACCATGACAACACAGGTCTACAGACGAAAGGGACGAGAAAGGAAGAACTATATCTATATATATATATATATATATATATATAGATGTAAATGCACAGCGGCACCTTCGCAACGCGCACATCCTTCGCCAACAGACAGGCAGACAAAGCCAGAGAGAGAGAAAAGCGGCAAATGCGCTGAAGGCGCAGGGAAAAAAGATGTTGAGTGGGGGGTGCATCTAACACGTGTACGATGGTGGTGTGTGGTTACGTCGGGTTTGGGGGATGGGGTGGGGAGGCGGGTGTGGGTGAAGCTGAAGCAGCTGTGTTCACGGCTGCTTTTCCCGATCTAGTCGCTTTATGCCCCTCCCCACCCCCAACTCTCGTCCTCCTCCGCCGCCTCTCTCTCTCTGTGTGCCTCTGTGTGCCTCTGTGTGTTGTCGTCGTATTTTTCGCGTGCTTGTTGTGTTGTGGCGCAACGCGAAGGCGAAACCAAAGACGAACAAGCAACCAACAAACAACTAACGCAAAAAAAGCCCGGCCGCGGTGCAGTCGCGTGGTCCGTTGAAGAAGCGTGAAAATACAACACAGACGGGGCGGGCGGGGGGAGACAAGAAGAACGAAACGAGCACGTGAACTCTAAGAATAAAAGCATCGCAAGGAAACAGAGGAAGAGAGCGGGAGCCAGTACACGGCGTCGCCACTACCCAAACTCCCCTCCTCCCTCTACGCAGCGGGGGGAGAGTGGGTGACATGTCGACGGTGTGACAGCCAAACAAGAAGGCGAGCGAGAGATCACACACTGGACTGCATCGTTGTGCGACTCACAGGGAGGCGAAAGAGACAGCCGCGGAGGTGCGGCGATTCGATGCCGTGCCGCAGCTCATCTGCGTGTGCTGGGTGAACGGGCTCTCATCAACGCCGGCACCGCCCCACATAGATGACGTGTCGCCAGTGGCCGAGGAGAAGCGCTGGTGAAGCAGCACCGTGCGACGCGGCAGCGGAGTCCGCATGCCGCTGGATGGCTCATCCACGTCCTCGTCGTCTCCCGCTGCCCCACCGGTCAGCCGAACGGGATCTGCCAACGACGTGTTGGAGTCAAACCACAGCGGTGGGCGCATTCCGCCAAACGTGGCAGCCCGTCGCTTCTCTGGCGCCTGCTCCACCGCGGCTTCCAGATCTATCTTCCGCATCTCCTGCGCTGCTGTGCCCTCACCGGCAGCCCGGGGTGCGGTGGTGTGGCCGACAGTATCCGCGGCATCCTGTCCTGCATAGTCATACGAGGCGGCATCAGCAAGTGAAACGCAGCCAGAGATGCGATCCTCCGTCTGACATGTGGAGCGCCAATGCACTGTGGCACCAAGCGCGCCCACGTCCTCGTCCTCGGTGCAGCCCTCCTCGCGCGCGGCGATGGTGGCCGTGGCCTCGCGCAGCTGCATCATTGCCTGCTCCATTTGTACTTTGGCTGTGTGGACGTCCTCCATCTCCTGCTCCAGGGTGCGAATAGTCTGCTGTTGGTGCAGGATAATCCGCTGCAGCGTCCGCACGTCTGTTGTGCAGGTTGGGGTAGCGCAGCGAGGCAACGGGGAACCGATGTGCAGCCGCGGCAATGGCGCAGCGGTGTCAGCGGGCACAGGACTGGAGGAGTACCCCCCAGTACCGGAGGCGCGTTGACTAAGCCCCCGCACCGCCTCGCGCAGGAGGTCGATCTGCTCCTGTAACTCGCTCACTTGCTGCGCTGTGGCTGGGGGAGGCGACGCCTCTGAACCGCTTCGAAGCATAAGCGAGTTGTACTGGCCCACTGCATGCTTGGCGACTGGCTCGGGGCGCACCGCAGATGGGCTGAACCGGTGTTCGGTGGTGGGCGAGCCTTCGCGCCGCGGAACGGGGCGGGGGGAGGGCAGAGTAGACACGACCCCGCCCGGTGGCGTCTCGAACGAGAGGAGATGCTGAAGATGCCTCTCCAGCCACACTACGAGCGAGCGCAAGTATGCATTCTCGGCCTCCAACTCCTCCGTGCTCCGCGCCGAGATGCCCATGGGGGCGTTCTGGCGATGGCAGTGTGCGAGTGCCTCTTCCTTCATGCGCACGTACTCTCGCACCAGCTCGGGTGGAACCGTCAGGGAGGGTGATGCCGCCGCAGCCGCTGGTGCTTGACCCTTGGTGACGCTAGTGCTCTGGTCGTTGACAGATCTGCGCGCCTGCAGCGCGCTTTGGCGCGCGACTTGGTGTCTATGCAGCATAGAGCTCTCCACGTACGAGTCGCACAGCTCCTTGAAGGTGTGCTCCACCGTCGTGTGTGTCGACGTAGACGAGCTCTCCTCCATTGTGGCCGCAGCTGGCACACTCCGGGAAGGGGCCGTGGGCGCAGAGGAGTTGGCGCTAGTGGACATGGCGCCAATTTCGTTGCTTTGGGTGTAAATGCGTATCTGTTTTCCCTCGGCGTGTCTTACTCCAATGTGTCCTGTCAGCTTCGCTACCTGTCGAGAGAGCCGTGGTGGAAAGAGGGCAGGATGTGGACACGTTGAGATGAGAGGGTGCAAGGGAGAGAAAGGTTGGCAGAAGAATGGGTGACAGAGCGGCGCTGTTCGACGGCGGCGATAAAGCCGCGAGAGATGGCTGTGGAGACGCACGAAGAGCGAGGAAGGCGGAACCGTGTTTGTCTGTGCGTGGGTGGGAGTAGGGAGGTCTTCGCGTACTGCTGCGCGCGCAACGGGGCGCCTGGCGCGCGTAGAGAAATGAACGCCGGACGGTCAGCGGTCGTTTTGCCACACACAGTCAGATAGGCGTGAGAAGGAGATGGAGCGACGATTTTGGCGGCAGAGCAAGCGCTGCGGCAGCTCAGCTCTGCTGTGCCCGGTGCACGTGCCGTGTCATTTTTTTTCTCTCGCTTTGACGCACGTGCGGGGCCGTAGCAAATCTCTACAGAAAACATGTGTAGCCCCCACGATACGTGTTGGCGCGTCCGGAGGCAGACATGTCTCAGCAACATCGACGGCTAGAGAACCTCTCTTGCTGTCAGGAGTCCCCTGACGTCATGAGGCACTGTATGGGAGAGATGGGGCGAGAGCCATACATGCGAACACCAGGGCGACACTACTGTAAGGTGCAAGTACACGTGGAGAAGAGAAAACCAGACAGAAGAAGAGAGGCACGAAAGGCGGATACGCAACACGAGACACGCACAGGAACACACAAGCACACACAGCGCACAAGCATGCGCCATCGCCTCTCTGCCTCGACACCTCCCTTGACTTCGGATCATGTGCTGTGTTCATATCGTGCTAGCCGCCCTTGCGCTTGCGGCCACGGGTCAACGGTTTCTTCATATGCTTCTTCTTATTCCCCGTAGGGCCGCTGGACTTCACAATCGACAGCTTCGACCTTTGATCGGAGGGCACGCGCGATGCCATGGCGGCCTCGACAGCGCTAATGTAGTTTGCCCTAGCCTTCGCCTCTGGCGTCTTTTTTGCCTTTGTGAACGTGGACTTCCGCTTCGCCTCACCCACGGACTTGCGCAGAGCGCCTGCGCTCTTGTGCCTCGACTTGCTCCGCAGTGACTTCTGCGCCATCTTGCGTTGCAGGCGGTTCAGGGAAGACAGGGCGGAGAGAGCGTAAAATCCACAGAAGGGCAGGTCGGGGGGAGAAGGGGGGGGGGGCTTGTGGAGCTATCGCTGACCGCAAAGCGCAGCGGGAGAAGGAGAGCGAAAAATGCACGCGATAAGTGATGTGTGCAGCACGCGCACGTGAAAAAAAATGATGGATGAGAGACGAGAAGGCGACACGGAAGAAGAGGCGCCGGCTGCTTTGGGAGAGATGGGAAAGCTGCAGTAGGCACATCCATCAACACAACGGGAAAGAAAGAAGGCCGCTTGTGTAGCCAGGGCGACCGATGATATTTCGGTGGTCTTCGTGCCGGAGAGGATGGGGGAGGAGAAGGAAAGTGGTGTGTGTGTGTGTGTATGTGTGTGTGTGCTGAACATACACACACACATATCACTTTCCTTCTTCGCGCACCTCCTCTCTTGATCTTGTTCTCCGTCTCCCCTATAGCTGAGAGAGCTGGTCGTGGGTGCATTGCATTGTCGGATGCAAGTGTAGGTGGTTGGTGGCAGGGGAACATGTCTAGAAGCAGCCGGTGCGCATTCAAGCAACACAGGCGAGTAGAAAGCAAAAAAGAGATAGAGCACGGGTAAGAGGGTAGAGAGATAGCAGAGGCGGGAAGGGCATGGCCACAACATCAAACAGAAACGGAGCCAGCCTCCCTCCTCGCGTCTACGCCTCCATCCCCGTACTCCCTTACACCTGCCCTCCCGAACGACAAAGAAACAACAACAAAGACAAGAATTGATACATCGCATGAGCAAAGGAGGATTCGGCGGGACTATACATCACAGATGAGTATGTATATATGCGCAAGCGTGTTCGCGCGCGTCCACGCGGTGACTTTGGTAGACACACAGACACACACAAACACATACACATACACGCACCATCATTCCACGAAGACACACACACACACATTGAACCGAGAGACAAAAACAGAGTGTGGCGTCACCACAGCGGCAAACCTCTGTGAGCCTGGAACAGCACAGCACAGCACAAGCGCGACTAGAGACAGAAAATCACTAAGCACACATCCCACTCCATATCAACGCCACACATTAATCCAAACAAACGTGTGTGTATGCATGTGTGTGTGTGTGTGTGTGTATGTGCGTACGGAACACAAAACAAAGTCATCCGCAGCCGAGGTGCAGGCGCAGCGTTCCCGGCTGCATGCTCGTGCGTGCCCGTGAAAATCGAGGAGAGAAGCTGTAAAAGAAGCGGAGGAGGAAGAGGAGGAGCACATGACACACACGGAAACATGCAGACACATGACACAGGCAGACACACAAAAAAAAAAAACAGAAAAAAAGGAAGGCGATGCGGGTTGCGTCACCCGGGAAACGCTCAACGGTGTGAGGTAGGAAAGCCGGTCGACCCGAGGTACGCGTCGGAGAGATTCACAAGGGTGTGGAACAGATCCCTGCATGTTCGCGTGCGTGCCCGGCTGGTGGCGAAAGCGAATAACACACAGACGGGCAATATAGAGAGAGAACGATGGTGCCTTCCTCTCGCGTCTCGTCTGATGAAAAGCACATCCCTGAATCACCGAAGATTGCCGCTCCCAGTTGCGCTGTGAGCGAGAGGACGCACGGGGTCACACAAATTGCTGCAGTAGAGCCAAATACAAAACAGCAAAGGAACATCGGCGCGCGCACGCGTACACGCGCAGGCGGCATAGAGTGAAAAAGAGGGGGCTTGCCTCGGCAGCAACAAGCACACACAAGCAAGCCCGCACACACGCACCACTCTGCCACGCCGCAACGTCCACTTTGCCCATGCATGAAGATGCTCCGGCGTACCGCGAGGAGGAAACAAAGGGGGACGCCGAAAAACGACAAGGAAAAGAGCAGCGCGCCCGGGCAGTCACGCATGGGCCCAGCGAAGAGACGAGAAGCGAAGATGGCATCCAAAGAGGCCATCAGCGGATGCGTGCACTCGACCCGCATAACCTCAGTAATTCAGTGACACCACACAGGCAGTACCGCGCTCGATCCAGTGCGCCGGATCCACCTTGGTCGGAATCTCAATAGGGAGGACGAAGTTCGTAGAGTGCCCCGTCGTGCTGAGCGTGCCAGCACGCGTCAGTGTCTTGTACACCGGACACACGTAGTCGTTGGTGTTGCGGGTGCGGTTTACCACGGGGTCCAAGAGAATGATCGGCATCTCAACGTAGAGCTCCTTGGGGCGTGACTCCGCCAGTGAGTGCTGCTCCGAGTCCCACCGAGCCCCCTCCAGGTACAAGCCGTACACCAGCGCTCCCTTGTCCGGTCGGGGTACCGTCTTGTGGTCCAGTGACCCATCCTGCAAGCTAAACTGAAAGGAAATGCTGTCGATGGCCTGGTGCACCTTACGGGCGTGGTTCTGAAGCGTGCCGGTCAGGAAAGCCTGCGGAAAGAAGAAGCCGCCGAACCAGAAGGCGGCCGGCGGTCCATGTGCGTACCAGTCCGCAACGAAGTGAACACGCCGCACCAGGTCCTCTACCCATTTCGACAGCGGCTTCAGCGACGGGTAGGCCAGCGCACTCCAGGACACCGGCACGCTGTTGACAAAGAAACTCGAGCCGACATCCTCTAGTTCCGCTGACATGACAACCTCGCCTCGCACAGCCTTGAGGAATTCGGCCAGACTTGTGTGGATGAACTTGAGTAGGCGGTTGTAGCGACCAGCCTCCTGCACCAGCACCGTGTTCATCGACTCTTCGTACTTGGTCGGGTACTTGGCAGTGAAGGCGGTCATCTCAAACAGCTGAGGCAGCTTCGTCGAAATCTCAGTCGCCGTGGCCGTCAGCAGCTGCTCCCGCGAGCTCGACGTTGTACCGGCACCGCCGCGCGACTCGAGCGCCAGGACCGTTGACAGGATGCTGTGCGTCGTGTTCTGCGCGCACGTGATGTCGGCATTCTCATGCAGGCCAAAAATTTCTGGCTGTGGGTTCAGAGGCCACGAATCGAGGTAGCCGAGGTAGTGCTTGCGACTTCCAGGCTCGAGGGTGTGGTAGAGACCTGATGGCGAGAAGGCGTACCCGTCCCGAAGTACCTCCGGATTGATAAAGTGCTGGATGAGGGTCATGAGGCAGCGACGGTCCCAGTCGTCCGTGACACGCCCGCCGTAGTTGATCTCGCCAGTCAGAAACGTCAGCACGTCGTATGGGATGGAGTCATACAGGGACAAGAACTTGCGGAGCTGCAGCAGACAGACGTTGCGGTCCGAGTCATTGAACTCGTAGGCAATGTTGAACCCGAGGGAGCCGAACTTCCGACGTTCTTGGATGACACCGTGGAAAAGGCACAGGGCGAACACCATCTTTTTGAACTCGGCGGGCTTCTCCTCCTGCTCGAGGTCCTCGGGGGTGAAGCCGTAGTAGGAGCGCATCACGTTTGCCCGCAGCCCCATCGGCGGCTCATTCGTCATCTTCACCGCCGTCTGCAGCACGGCCACCGGGAAGCTGGGTGACGGCATCGACGTCAGCCACAGGCGAAACTCCTTCTTCACAGTCTCCAGGGTAAAGCTCTCCACAACGGACTCCAGCGTCGGCATCCAGGACGAGGCGAGGTGGCAGTTCTGGAGAAGCACCCACTGTCCTTTCTCCCGCGCGCCGCGGATCAGTTCTTCCGCCTTCTTGCCTTGCCCCTGGCCAAGCGACACCTTGTCCAGCCGCTTCGACATCCGCATCGTCTCTGCGAAGCGCAGCAAGTCGTTCATCGGATCTGAGCCGGCAGAGTTGATGAAGATGAGCGGCGTCAGGCAATCACTGTCCTTGTAGGCGTCCATCAAGTCGAACTGCGGCACCACAATGTATCGACTGCCCATGTAGTGCTCAATGAAGTGCTGAATCGCCAGGGCTACCTTGTCTATCCGGAAGCACCGCATCGCGACCAGTCGCTGCATCGGTGTCGCTTTCTCACGCCACTCACCCGCGAGGGGGAACGTGTCCGCCTCGTTGCTGTCGAACAGGTCCTTATAGTGCTCTACATGGTCGCGCACGTGCTCGGCAAAGCCGGCAAAGCTGGGGAGGTGCTTGCTGAGGAAGAGCACCTCCGCCCAACTGCTGTCGGTCATCCACGACGAAGCAGGGTTGGCCAGGGCATCGGCCGGGACGCTGCCGGTGGGGCCGGTCAGCAGGAACCGGTACTCGGCATCCACCATGGCCCCGCTGTGCTGCACAAGGCTGGCGCAGAGGTAAAACGAAAACGTCAGCTTGTGTTTCTCAAACAAGGAGCGGCACACGTTGCTATAGAAGGAGTAGGTGAAGTAGTCCATCAAGTTGTACACCCGCACCTCCACCGCGTTCTCCACGCTGCCGCTGTCGTCCTCCGCCACCTCCTTCGCTGCCGGCACCTGCGCGGCGTTGTCCACGGCGTTGAGGAACAGGTTCATGAACCACTGCAAGGAGAACTGGTACATGGGGTCGACAATGGAGAGCTGCGAGACGCAGAAGAACAGCAGCGAGCCGCGCTCCGCGTGCGGGCGGTACTTGTTACGCGTCTCATCAATCACTGTCTCCATGGCCTTCGCCTTGCCCAGCTCCTCGTTGATCTCGATAGACTTGGCCTTACTCTTCTCCAGCGTGATGATGAGCTCCTCCTGTTCCAGGATGTCGCCCTCCGCCTGTTCGAGCAGAACGAGAATGTTGGCCTGAAGGTCCTTCAGCTCGCAGTTCTTCTCTGCGTTGGACCGGGTGAGCCGCTGCTTCTCCAGCTCGAGGTCATTCCGCTCCTTCTCCACCGTCTTGCCGAGCAACTGCTCCTCCAGCCCGCTCGGGGTGATGAAGAAGTTGAGCAGCGACACGGTAACGATCGTCTCGGGCGTGTAAACCGGGTTCGGCAGCTTCGTCGTGAGGTACAGCTTGAAGCTGCGGTCGTACGGGATGGCGCTGTCCCCGATGCGGACATGCGGGGTGCTGCCGATCAGGAAGATGTTCTTCAAAAGCAACGGCTCCAGCGCGGCGTCGAGCGACTCGCCGACGTTCTCGATCAGGCACGGCAGCCCCAGGCGAATCGCGTTCTCGACAGTCTTCATGAACTTGTCGTTTGACGCCTTGCACACCTGCAGGTTGTCGTTGCGGTGAATGTTGCGCACCCACGCGTTCGCCTGTCCCTGTGGGTCGATGAGCAGCGGCCAGTTGCGTGAGTTGGCGAGGATGATAGCGTTCTCGGTGGACAGCGCGTCCGTCGGTAAGCCGCACAGCTGCCACTCCTGTATCTGCACCGCGTCGCCTGAGGTCGAAACGAGGTCAAAGTCGGCGCTCGTCTCCACGTTCGCCGCGGTGAGGTGTGCCTTCCACTGCCGGCGCATGTCATTGCGATAGGGTGCCGTGAGGGGTCCGCAGTAGGCCACTGTGGCCGCCGCAATCACCATGTCGCCGACAATGTAGCACTCCTGTTCCTTGTACTGCTCCACCAGCGTGGTCCAGCGGCCCTTCTCCCCGCCGAGGCCGTCGATCAGCCTCGCCGCGCGCTGCAGCTTCAGCGATGTGCGCTCCACCTCAGCCTCGAGTGCCGCCTGCGCGTTGAGGGCGTCGTCGTACTCCTTCTCGAGCGCCGCCACGGCAGCAATGACGCGGTCAAGCATTGACTGGGTGGCGCGCAGGGCCTCCGTCACCACAGCCAGCTCCGCCTCCGTCGCAGCAAGCCTCTCGCGCAGCGGCTGAATCTCGCGATTCACAAAGAACCACTTGTACATGGCACGCACCCACTGGCACATGGCCATGCATGGCAGAGAAACCGCCCTCACCTTCTCCGGCTGGAACTCCTCGTTGTCGTAGTAGACGCGTACCTTCTCCATCAGCGCCGTGTCCATCGCCTCTCGGTTGAAGCCGCCTCTCTCCGGCGGCTGCACAAGCAAGTCTAGCAACCGATTCGCGTCTCGCATGTAGGACTTCGCGCACAGCCACCAGTCTGGTACCTTGCGGCCACCCGGAGGACCGCTGTAGAACTCCTTCGGGCAGTTGCCAAACGTCAGCAGCAACGCGACGGCCTCCATGACGTACTGCACACCCTTCGGCGGATTCGCGTACTTGTTCAGCTCCGAAATCTCCGCCGCTTTGATCTTGGACAGCACCTTTACAGCCTCCGCCAGGGCCGGCTCCGCCTCCGCCAGGCGGTCGGCGCACTCGCGTCGCATCTTGGCACACTCCTCCGCCTTCACGGAAGCCTCCGCCTCCTCCCTGCGCGCGTCCGCCTCCTTCACCGCCGCCTCCTTGCGGTCCACCGTCAGCCGCTCCATCATCGACTGAATCTCTGCCTTTTTCTGCACCAGAACCGGCTGCTGCGCCTTGAGCTGGGCCTCCAGCTCCGCCACTTGCACCTCGGTGTGCCGCAGCTTCTCCAGCCCCTTCTCGAGGCGGCCGCGCTGCTCGCGGACGAAGCGGCGTTTTGCCGCCGCCATCACTTTGAAGCTGGAGAGGAGCGACAGATAGGACGTCGGCGTCACGTACGAGCGACGACGCGTCTCCGTGAAGAAGCGCTCCGTCACTTCCGCCGCCGCGCGATGCACTGCCTGGAAGCAGCCCGGCAAGTCGGCATGGCTTGCAGCCCCCATGACGTCAGTAACGTCGCCGGCGTTCAGCTGCACTGCGGCTACCGACAGTAGCGCCTCGGATGGCCACTCGGCAAACCAGTCGATCGTGCAGCACGCAATGAGCGATGGAAACATGCGCAGGCGGCTGCGAAACGCCTCTCCGATGGGAGAGAAGGCGAGCACAAGGTGCAGGTTGGCTCGCGCCTCCTTCACAAAGCGCGCGTATACCGACACCTTCGTCGTTGGCAGGTTCTCGCTTAGGCAGACGCCGCGAAACTTGTCGTTGATGAGCTCGATATCTTGGTCCTCAAAGAGGTTCGGCACATCGCCCGATGTGAGCAGGCCCGCCACATCCTCCAAAAACGTCGGATGCACCAGCTGGGTGTCGGCGAAGAGAAATGTCCGCTTCTTCTCGTCCTTGCCACACTCGAGCAGCAGCTTCGCCAGGCTCTCGTGCCATTCCTTGACACCGAAGTTCTTCGACAGCTCAATCGTGAACACCTCCATCTCGGCAATCAGAGAACAAGCCAGGCGCGTGAGTGACTTGCGTCCCGACCCGCCAACGCCGAGGAGGAGGCAGTGCCCGTTCGGCAGTCGCAGCACGCGCGAGATACGGCAGACATGCTCGATGGCGTCGAGGAAGAGCACGAGGTTCATCTTCACTTCATTCTCGTCATTGTACGCCTCCAGCAACTCATTCATGCGTGTCGTGAGGGCATCCATGTCGGTAATCTGCTCGTACACGCCCTTGTCGCTCAGTACGTCGGCAAAGATGAGGCGGTCAGCCTTCACTACCTCGCTGTAGGACTTGTCCACGCCCATGGACGGCAGCTCGGCATTGAGGTACTCGATGAACAGACCCTTGTCTGTCGCGTTGACGAGGCGATCGTAGAAGACGCGCTGCATCTCGTGCATCCACAGCCGCACAATGGATTCCTCCGACTGCAGCACCGACTTGTCTGCCGTGTACAAGAGGGGAAAAACACGCATCACATCCCGCATGTTGAAGGAGTAGTGCACGTGCGCCGGGGTCGGCAGAAAGACCTGCGTGCACTTGCGAAACACCCGCAACGTGCTATCGACCACGGCGGAGGCGACGTTCGCGAGGCGGTCAGCGAGGCCGCTCTGCGCGAGGCCGCCGACGAGGATGGCCTGCAAGATCGTTCGCTTCGACATGTCCGACATCTCGGGGAAGGCAAGGTAATTGAAGTAGCGCATAAAGCGATTCGAGACCCGGCTGCGGCCCCCGCCAGGCGGCCCCATCGCCAGCGCAAGCGAGCAGTCGATGATGGAGGACCACTTGATGCCACCTGTAAAGTTGTAGAAGCCGCCCTGGGCGAGCATCTGCCGCAGAAGCTCCACCGGGGGCTGCGCGCCGTACTTCTCTGGCTGCGGCAGGTTCGCGTCGTCGATGAAGATGAGAAAGTGCTTACCGGCAGGGGCGCCGTAGACGTGCGAGCGCCGCTTATCGAACTTGGCCATCAGTGAGTTCTGCAGCACTGTGCACTTTGTCTGCGCCGAGAAGGTGAAGTTGAGGCCAAGAAAGCTGGCCGGCATGCCGCCGCCAAGCACGAGACGCGCAAGTGAGATGGACTTGCCGGTGCCAGTCGGACCAACAGCGGCGACGTTGACCTTCTGCGCCATCAAGTGCCGCAGCACGTAGTTTTGCCGCGTGCTATCGATTGTGGGGACAATGATGTCGTCAAAACGCGTGCCGTTGGGAATCTCCAGCGTTGGCTGCTCGCACATCCAGTTCACCCATTTGCCCGCCGCCGACGGCGAGAGCGCAGGAGCACCGCTGCCGCCATCGCCGTCGGCAGCCACAGATGCGTCCTCCTCCATCACACCGGCGGGGTCGTAGTGGTAAGCGTAGTCATACAAAAACAACTCCGCACCGCCGCCGCTGCTCGTGTCCTCGGCTGGCAGAAGCGGCAGCCACTGAGTGTCACCATTCGCCTCCGCGAGTCGCCACAACGTCGCGGAGAAGAGCTGCCGCCCTGCCTCGTCGCATGTGGCGCCAACGCTCCATACCACCGAGAAGAAGAACAGCGGTGGCACCGCGCCGGCCATGACGGCCAGACGCTCCGGCGACACCTGCAGCTGTCCTGAAGCCGACTTGGCTACCTCGAAGCTCTTCACGTACCCCTCCATCATGTGGAAGAAGGAGTGCACAAGGCCGCTGGTAGTCGAGGTGACGTACTCATGCACGGCGCCACTGCGCACCAGCTGCACGAGCTCCTCGACGTATGTGTTCGCCAGCCTCTTCAGTGTCTCACGCTGGGACTCCAGGTAGGGTGGCAGCGCCGCGATCCAGCTCGCGATGAGCGCGGAGATAGGGACGCACGTGGCGGGATCGAGGTAGATCATGCCGCACCGAGACACCGTAGCCGGTGACGCCACGGCGAGGTCCTCCACCTCGAACATCATCGTCATGTCACGACTCATCTGGATGATTTCGCCGGAGACGAGGCAGAGTTTCTTGTTCTCGTCCAAGACGGTGTTCATCGACTCGATCCACAGCGCATCAACAGGGCCGTCGAACATCACCCAGTGCTTGCCGATGAGGTTGCCCTCGTCGCCGTATCGGGCGGCGCAGCGGAACAGCACGCAGAGCACACCATCCTTCCACTCGCCGTTTTCGTCGTAGGCGCCGTACAGCTGGTCCATCGTGACAGACTTCGGGTTGCAGATGTGCGTGAACACCTTCTGAATGCGGCGCGCGCCCAAGTCGTTGCCCTTCGCTTGGCGGGCCGCGCAGTCGGTCAGGGCACGCTGCAGCGCCGTGAAGGACGCCGTCTTGCCACTGCCAGCCGGGCCGACGAGCATGAGGCCGTGGCGCAGCATGGTGATGTCGTACAGCTGCAAGCATTTTTGAACAAAGGCAGAGACGGGCTGCTGGTGCGCCTCTGTGATGGCTGTTGTCAGCGCCTGCACCACGGCACCGTAGTCGCTCTGCGGCAAAGCCGTGCCGGGGAACAGGTCGCTTATGATTCCGTCGAATAGCAGAATGTCGTCCTTGAGGAACTTCGGCACGTTCGAGTCGCGCAGCGCACGCAGCAGCAGCTCATCCTCGTCTCCGTCGGGCCGCTCCTGCTTGTTGAGTCCGGCTGCCGAGATGACGGTGTTGACAGCGCGCATACCAAAGTCGTAGTGGTCCTGCGACGAGAGCTGCTCAGAGCTCAGCTTGAACGTCATGACCATCTTTTGCGCCAAGGCGCGCGCCTTCTGGTAGCCGTACGAGAAGAGGCGGATCTCACCAATCATGGCGTAGTCTGGGACCATACACGCCACGGGGCGGAACAGCACCTTCAGGTTATCCGGCAGCTCCGTCCGGCCGGCGTAGCCGGGGTTCATGGTGATGAAGACTGCGTGGGTCGGGTCGACAAGGATGTCGCTCTCCTCGAAAAGAATGCGGTACTGCTTCGTGGAGCACGCCTGCTGCAACTCCGTCACCTGCTGCGCCACTACGGAGAGCACCTCGACGTCGATGCGGTTGAATTCGTCGAAGCACGCCCACGCGCCGGTCCAGGCGAGACCCTTGAAGAACCTGCCCATCGACCGGTATGTCATACCCTCCTGGCAGTTGAAAACGACACACTGCTTGGCTAGTGCCTTGGCCAGATCCTTCGTCGTCTCTGTCTTCCCGGTACCAGCGGGGCCGGCGGGCGCGCCGCCAAGGCACAGCGCCAGGGCACCTGTCAAGGTCAGATAGATGCGATCGGTTAGCGGGGTCACGACCAGGCGGGCCGTGTTGCCAAGGTACTCGCCACCGTAAACGAAGTGGGTGTCGACCTGGCGAATGTGGCAGAGGTCGTCGCTGTGGTCGAAGTAGAAGCGAAGCTGCTTCATCCACTCGAAGGATTGCGTGCTCGACACCTTCGCCGCCTGCATGCTGTCAACCGTGTCCTTGGCGTGCACCTCGATCGTGATGAGCGCGCCCATGTTGATCTGCTGGATCGCCGTCAAGGGCGACTGAACCACCTCCACCAGCTGCCGCAGCTGCCTGTCGAGCACCTTTGCGTGGCCATCCACCTCGCCCTTCGTAGCGAGGGCCTCCTCGCAGCCTTGGGTCCAGTATATCTGCGCCACTGCGATAACCGCCTGCGCAGGCCACTGCAGCACCCACTCGCTGCGACGCGTGCTGAGGTACGCCTCGAAGGCGCGTTTCACCTGCGCATGCACGCTGTCCTTCATCATCTTCTCCACAAGCTTCAGCCACTCTTCCACGTTGCCGTGTGGCACTACCAACTTCACCGCTGGAATGTACTCGCCCTCGCCGCTGTAGAAGCCGGTGATTGTCTCCACGTCCGCTGTCACCGCATCCCTGCACTCCTCGCCGCCCGCCCCCGGGGCGCGCGCCTCGTCGGGGTGGTTGTTTTTCCACTGGAGGCGGTGCATGCCCTCAAACAGCTTGGCGATGTTCGGGTCGATGCGGCGCACCTCCTTCGCCTGCGACAAAATCTCCAGCAGTTCCTCGTCAGAGAGGAAGTAGAAGCGCGGGAACGTCTGCCGCTTGTCCGCCAAGTAGTCGTTCAGGCCCCGCTGAACCTCTTCGAGGAGCCGGTTCGCCTCGCGCAGGTGGTCCAAGAGCTTGTTTGTGCCAATGCAGTACTCGAGTGCGTTTGGCTGCGCGTGCGCGTTGCCCATGACACGGCGCCATGTGCGGTCCACCTTCTCGAACAGCGTGGACAGTCGCGGTAGCTGCATGGCGATGTCCTCCGAGTTGAGGATCGGCTCCAGATAACGCCACGCTCGCTGGCACTCCAGCCATTGTTCGAGTATATCGGAGATGAGGTTGAGGGAGCGCTCCCAGTCCGTGATGGACTCCTCGAAGTAGCCCTTGAATGGAGAGAACTGCAGCTGCTGGACAACGTTGAGGTGCTCGTCGAGGAGCTCCACCACCTCGGAGGTGTCCTTGAGGATGTACGTGCCTGTCTCCTTGTATGCCTCGATGATGAAGCACTTGGTCTCCCACTTGGCGCGCATGTCCTTGAGCGTCATCTCGATCTGCGACTCCTTCGCGGCCACCTCGCAGTAGCTGATAATGGTGTCGCGGTGCGCTAGCAGCGGTTCGCAGTCCTCCAGAAGCATCAGTGTGTCGCCAGGCACCAGCTTCATCCCGAGCTTCTGGGACAGGCCGGTCCAGTGGCGCTCCCTCATGCCCGGGTGGCGCAGCGACGTTAGGAAGGACACCCACGGCTTGAAGCCCTCGACAGCAGTCTTGACCTCTTCCACAATCTTGAGCAGCGCCGCCTTGTCCTTGAACGTCTTGGCGAGGTTCACCATTGTCTTGAAGGCAGAAGTCACTGTCGACTCGATCTCCGCGGCGTCGAGGGTGGTGAAGGCGTCCGCGTGCCAGCAGCGGTACGACTCCTGCCAGGTATACGTCGTCAGCCACAGGTCGCTGTACGGCTTGAACTCCTTATCCAGCTCAAAGACGTTACGGTAGTCGGTAAGCTTGTCGCCAAAGAGGCGCTGGTCACTGTTTATGGAGCGGGCCTCCTCGATGCACTGCCGAATCTCAATGTTGTGCGTCTTGACCTCAGCCGCCACTTTGTCCGCCTCGGCCGCCTCGGTGTGCTTCGAGAAGGTCGCGACGACGCGCTGCAGCTGCTCTACCCTCTTAGAAAACTCCTCCTGCCGCTTCTGCAGCCCAGAGTGCAGCTCCTCCTGGACCTGTTCGAGCTGCTTGCGTACGGCGTGACTACGCAGGGCCAGCTGGCGAGGCCAGCCAATGGCCTCCCACTTCAGGCGTGACTCGTCGTCGCTGAGCTCGAACTGAAACCCGTCAAGGATGCTGTAGCACTGGCGAACCTCCGCGATGTGCTCCACCAACTCCGCCACCTGCTCTCCCATGCCGTCCATGAAGGCGTACAGCTCGTACAGCTTCTCCGGGCTCTGCGGCGTCTTCTCAATCGTGTTGACCATGCGCGTAAACGCCTCCCGCACGTGCACCGCCTCCTCCTTACCGGTTTTGCCGATGAGCCGCATCACCAGCCGTGCCAGCTCCTCCTCCTTCATTGACATGAGGTAGCTGAACGATTGGCAGTCAACGACGAAGTTGCCGACAGTGAGGAAGAGCGGCAGCCGCTCGGCCAGGTTTTTCTTGGCGCGAAGGTGCTGCGCAATCTCCTCCTTCATCTCGTCCATGCTGTGCCCGGCCTCCGCGTACTTCTTGATGAACTCCGCCTGATCCAGCCGGATGAGCGGGAGGAGCTCGTCGTACGTGTTCAGGTACGTCTGCAGCGGCACCAGCGAGGCCCGCACAGCGGTCTGCACACGCTCGCGCAGCAAGCACACGTGCTCCTCCTCCTTCTTCACCGAGTCGAGGAAGGGCCCCTCGCCGTCGCGGCTCCAGAAGTACTGCGTCATAACATAGCGCTCCACCTGCGGAATGGACTCGGTGCAGACAATCGCGTCGTTGAATAGATCCACGATGGCCGCCTCGAAGTCGTCGAAGGAGATAGAGTAGGAGAAGTGCCCATCCTTCTCCATCAGGTCGATCGTGAAGAGAGGCTGCTTCTCCACGCAGTCATCGGCGTCGCTGCCGGGCCACGCGTTCACCACGTTGTTCATGTCCTGCACCGTCACCGTGAACTCCGACACCTCCTCGAAGAATTCTGCGAAGGAATGCAGCGACGAGTACACAAGCTGGAACAGCATGTCCTCCATCATGAACTTGACCGTCACGAAGAACTTCTTTAGCTTCGACATTTCGTAGACGCTCTGCTTCGCCTCGCGCGTGTTCAGCCAGCCCTTCCCCGACGACTGAAAGCTGCTGACGATGGTCTCGCAGATGCGCGGCAGCCACTCCTCTTTCAGCTGCCGCGACGCCGAGGCGAGGTGCTCGCGCTGGCACTTCACAAACGATTCCAGAGGCATCTGCCGCTCCTTGGGCAGTTTGAACAAGGAGCCCTCGAGCACCTTCATGCACTCCCGCTGTACCCCTGTCAACGCCTGCACCACCTCCGGCTGCGTAAAGTACGTCGCAAACGTGAATGCCTGTTCCTGCTCGTCAAACACAAAGCCGTCGCCCTCCACGAAGATTACCGTGGACGGGTCGCCCATGTCGCTGCGGTCGACGGCAAGGTTGGGGCCACGCAAAAGCTCTTCGGGGTCCATGTGGGTGGAGTTGACGACCATGCGGGCCACGGACTCGTCGATGCGGATGCGGTCGCGCAACAGCAGGCGGTTGTGGCTGCGCTGCCACTCTAGCGTAATCTCCGATATTAGCCGCTCCACGCGATCCGCCGCGTCGGGGAACTCGGCAGGGCTGAGCTGAGGGATGTCTGTACCGAGGTGGCGCAGCCGCTCTGCCAGCCCGGCGTCCAGCTCTTCGAGGTTCGCCACCAGCATCGAGTCGCAGCACAGTCGGTAAAGAATCCACGAGGTCGTCTTCTGGCGCTGCGTGTGAGCGCTGACTAGGCGCTGGACGTACACGATCGGATCCTCGGCAAGAAACCGCACAAAGATGCGGGGCAACGTCGCCACCGGCTCGCCGGCCTCGCCGTATGCTGCAGTACCAGCACCGCCTCCGTCATTCGTGCCGGCGGCGCTGGCGCCGTCGCTATACGAGGAGCGCGCCGTCGTCGGGGCGGAGCCCCAATAAAGCCGAATCGTGTTCGTGTCTTCGGCCCATCCAATCACGCGACACGGACGGAGCTCGAAGGAGTCCCGGTCTTCGCAGTAGTACACCGCCTCCGCTGGAAGAAAGCGAGACGCCTGCGCTGGTGCCATGGCCGCCATCGCCATCCACTCAGACGGATTGCGGCAGTCGTAAGAGGTGTCGTCGAAGATCTCCAGCGGCAGGCTCTGCGCACTACGACGCGCCAGTGCCTCCCAGGTGAGCCCACTGACCTGCAAAAGACGGTCAACGCTCTCACTGTCGTATAGTCGTCGGCGGCGCTCGATCTCGACGTCGCGTGGCATGCGGCCCCGCTTGTAGGCGTACGGCACCTGCACCTTTGGCTCGAAGGTGCCGGGGCTCGCTGTCGGGAACCGCAGAGCGGACTCTTTGTAGACGCTGCTAACCGGTAGAGCAGCAAGGGCAGTGACTGCCCCGATGTCAGCGTTACCGGTCGCACCGGCACTACTCTCCGACGCTGCGAAGGCGGCAGCATGGGTGCTTCGCTGCGTGTCAAGATGGTGGCTCTCCATCATTAACCCGCGGACTGGCGCAGTCTGCTCCGCATTGTCACCTGACGCCACGGTGGTGGCACCGCTCTGAGGACGAAGAAAACTTTGCAACATGTCTTGGAGTGTTTCAGCGTCGGTGATGCGTGCGGAGTTAGGAGTGTGCGTGTGTGTGTGCTGTAGGCAAGAACTCACTCCCGCTAAAAAAAAACGTGTATTGAGCCCGAAAGAGCTCCGCGTGTGGTAGCAACGCTGCTGAATGCTCCGCGATGACGCCCGTGCGCGCGTAAGATCTGGAGTGCACTCTTGTGGACCAGTGCACGCGCGTGCCGCTTGAAGTCCCTTAGAAGAAAGCCGCTCGTAGCGTTGAGCGATATTAGGGACGCGCTGCGGCAACACGCCGAGGAATGAGGTGAGAGGCGGCCCGTAGCAGTGACCGCAACGGCAAAGAGCGAGGAAAAGGGTGGATTCAATAAGCGCCAAAACAAAGAAACGCAAGCTGCAGAGAAGCCGAACAATCAAAGGAAAGATCCAGCCTCCGCATGCACACGCGCCCGCATAGAGAAGTGACAGTGAGCTCAAAACCGGAACCTGTGCAAGCGGCTAAGGACGAAGAATAAAATGGTCAAACACACAAAAAAGAAAACGTCTATGTACACAAAGGGCTGCTCGCAATGAAGGACCCCTCTCACCACAGACGCGGAGATGGAGGCGAAGAAGGAGAGTGAGGAAGACACGTCGTTGGCTCGCAGCCTGTCAGAAGTTAGACAAGTCCCTTGTCTGCGCTCCGTCTGCGGTGCAAGCCTTCTGCTCCAAAGATATTCCACGCCTGATCTGTGCGTCGGTCAGCGTGTGCACGTCTGAGCCGTCTCACTGTGTTGCGGGAGGGGAAGGTTCCAATTAAGGAGAGAAAGGGACGGGGGGAGGGAGTGGGGGCAAAGTGGGTTATGGGAGCACAGAGATGGAGGGAGAGAGAGAAAAAAGTAGAGCGTTGCGCGGCGTGTGCGCTGCCATTGAAGACACCCAAAGCATGCAGTATGCACATGTGCTTTTCACCAGCACAGACCTTCACACGTACATGGGAGGCAAGCGTCGAAAAGAAGGCTGCGACGTGACAGAGGCGCGCACCATCCAGAAAAAACTACCCCGCTTTCCACAATGCGATGCACCGCCGATCGAAGGCGGCTCCCTTCCGCCTCCCCTGCCTGTCACGCCCGACGGAGGAGAGCGGCGAGAAAAACGAGGGATTCTATCGACAGTCCAGAAAGAGCTGCAGAGGCCACGGTCCGTCTCTGCGATCGCTTCTTTCGTTTATCTTTTGTTCGCTTCTGTTTCCAGCGTTGTTGCAGTAGAGGCGTCCACCACGCATCGCCACCATCACCATCAGCACGCATGACGCATACGCCCACAGTGTAGGGGAGAAGGAGAAAGATAGCAACAGCGAGAGAGCGCGCGAGAGGCAGGTTGGCTGGCGGGTCTGTTGGACGGGAACGGTGGCACGCGAGAGGCATTGAAAGAAACGACAACAAAAGAAAGGGTGAGAAGAAAAACAAACGAAATCGTACAGGCAACAACAACAAACACGTCCGAAGGCAGACGCGCAGGCGCAGGCGCAGGCACGGGCACGGGCACGGGCACGGGCACACACACACACACGTGCATGCAGAAAGAAGTGCTTTGTAGCACCTCTCCTGATACATCTAGGAGAGCTTCTTCAGAATCTTGTTCGCCTCGCTGGCGACAAGGCGCATGTGCGTGCAGTCGGCGGCGTTGGCCAGCACTGACATGAGGCGCGAATCGCGCTTGAGCTCCAGGAGCACGTCGCGCGAGGCGGACTCGCACGACGTGGACAGAGCTGCAAGCAGGCTCGCGGCGACGGCGCGCCTCGCCGAAGACAGAAGCGCGTTGGACAAGGCCCCTGCCCACATCGCGATTGCGGATGCCGAGGTGAGGTCGTTGCGGGCCGCTGACGAAAGACGGACAAAGTCCTCGATCACGGAAGCGGTGGACTCCATCAGAGCAATACTGTTGGCGGTGTCTGCGCAAATGGGTAGCAAGACAGAGCCGATGGAGTCCTCCTGCACGCAGCTAGCGCACTGCGCCTTCACACGAGATGACGTGTCCCCCGCCACGCGACGCACCACCACCGCCAAGAGGTTGCAACACATTTCCACCAGCGGCTCATTCCTGCTCTTGGCGGCGGACGCGAGCGTCTCAAGGGCCAGCGCGCACAGTCCCTGGTGCACAACGTAGTTGAAGATATCTACCCGCTGGCTCACCAGCAGGCAGAGGTGGATAAAAGAGAGCGGGTAGTAGATGCCGTCGCCATCCCCGCTTTCATTCACGTAGTCCATGATGTGGCCCAGCAACTGCTCGGATACGAGGCCAGAGAGCTTGCTCTGAGCCATCTCGCCACACGTCACGAGAAGCCGCATCGTGTTCGTGGGGATCGGGCTTGTCTCTTGCAAGAGAGAGGCAACATTCGGCGCCACCGCGTTCAGCACCTGGCGCGCAGCCGACGTGGCGCCACTGCTCTCCTTGCGCGTTGCCGTCACCTCAGCCGAGATGGGCACCATGACAGACGTCAAAAAACGAATAGCAGTGAAGCGGCCGCTCGCATCCTTGCGTCGCAGCATTTCTGCGTAGGAAGTGGCGAGGTACAGGCATATGTTCTCTTCATACCGCAGCACCTCCTCAGGGCTCTCGACAAAGCGATCGGCGATGGTGTTGAATTCGTCCCGGTAGGTGCCGTAGATCGTGTTGTGCATGGCCTTGTCAATGCAGGTCGAGAGGCTCTGGAAGACATCCTTTTGAAAGTCGATGCCGCTGCGCACGGCGGAGTTGCTCAGCAGCTGCTGAATGGCGGCGAGGTGCGTCGCCGTCGAGGTCGAAGACACTCGCCGCGCAATGCTCGCGAGCTTCTCAGACACGAACCAGCCAAGGAAGGCCGACAAGGCTGCGCCACAGCGCTTCACGTACGAGTCCGCGTCACGGACGAGGCGATCGAGGAAGGCGACGATGCGGCTGTTAAGGATTTGACAGATGGTGCTCCCGCCGACGCAGCCGATGAGCATCACAAAAAGCAGCGTTTTGCCATAGACAGCAGCTGACGCCTGCTCGATCGCCTCGCTCAGATGCTCCAGCAAGTCCTCACTCACGAACAACGCGTTGCCGACAACCTCCTCCGCATCCTCGACGCTGAGCGAGGACGTCAAGGCACAGCCTCGGCGGCCACTGCCTCTGCCGCCGCTGCTGTGCAAGTCATGAGAGGTCTGCGACCACAATCGAGCAAACGGGCTCTGTAGCGTCACCAACCCCTTCACAATGGCGTAGTTGAGAAATGTTAGCAGGATCTGCATCGTGTGCGTGAGAGTGGATCGCTGCATCACGGTCGCGTACGACGTCACTGGAAGCCACTTGCACTGCATGACAGCGAGGATCAGTTCGTCCTTCACCATGGCGAGCTTAAGCGCCGCGCACGCCGCATCTGAGCGCATATCCTCGCTCCGACCCTCCACCGACGGAAGCGCGAACACGGCCAGCAGCTTCTCCACAAAGACGGGGTCGGCGAACAGCTCCAGCGTCATCTCCTTCTGCGGAGTGGATGCCATGTTCTCGATCATCTTTGCCGCATAATGCTTCAGCACGTCGTCGTCCGAGTCCAACGCCGAGGCGTAGATGCGCTTCACCGTCGCCGGCTGCACGTTCCACATGGCGCGCTGCCTCTTCTGCTGGACGGCGATGTAAAAAAGAAACTCACCGATACACGCGATCAGCTTTCGCTTCACCGGCACATCTGTTTCGTCTTCAAACAACTGCATAATGTCTGGCAGGATAGACGACGAGGCCACTTCCGACGTGATAAAAGCCGTTGTGCGCACCAAAAGCCCCATAATGAGCGCTGCCGCCGTGCGAAAGCCCGCTGGCGCATCCTTGCGGCCCGCGTGCTTCACACACAGCCGCATCACGGAGCTGTTAACCGAGGCGCGCGCCACCTCCGCGTCACCGCAGAGCGAAATGACGTAGTTCATTGTGTTGAGCACATTATCGTAACCGCTGCTCAAGGTGGAGAGGGCCAGGTAGAGCGAGCGGAAAAACGCCGTGTGTTCCTTACCCGTGAGGCTGTTGATCTCCGCCGCCGTCAGCGCCGTAAAGCCCAGCGTGGAGATGTCGTACGACGGCTCGGGCGTGTACTCGATGCGGCTGTTGTTGCTCAGAGGACGAATGTGCTGATCCGTATGATGGGGGAGGAGGTCGCTGATTGTGAGGTGGCTCAGCGCCTCGCCCGCGAAGAGATGCAAGTTCGCCTCGGTCGGGCGGTCCTCCTTGGCGCCGGTGTTGGCCGCGTACGCGGTGCACCCGCCTTCGTACGCTATGGCGGCGCTACCAGACGCTCGACTGCTTGCTGCGCCGCGTCCCTTGCTCACGCGGTGCCGTTGTGGGTCACCGCCATTGTTTTTCGATTCGCTGAGACGACTGCGGCGAGAAGACGCGACGGCACTTGAGGAAGAGCCGTTGGCGTTGAAGGCATTCGACGCCGCTGAGGCCGTGGATGGGCAGCCGTGCACCAGGCTGCCGTGCGCGGTCGCGACATGGCCTGCTGCGTGTGCAGCACGCTCCTGTATCCGCTCAGGTAACCGTTCCAGCAGCATCGCCGCGCTTGCAGTGAAGTCCAGCTCCTTCGCGACGTTCAACGTCGCAGCCGCTCGCTCCCTCTCCTCCACGTTGTGCGTGGAAGCGTTTGATTTCGCTGCCGCCACGGCGTGAGCCACTGCCGCACGCACATCGGAGTCCGTCCAATTATACTGACTCGCGCCGCGTCCAGAACGCGAACGCTTGTAGTCTTCCCACGCCACCTGTAATGGAAAGCCGTTGCTCGGCAGCGGCAAGGGCTCATCCCAGAACTCGCTGCGGACAACATCAACCCACGCGTAGCGCTTCAACGGGTCCTTTTCCAGCAGGCCGCACAGAAGCGTTTGAAAGGACTCCGGCGCACCGGGCACCGCTGGTGTCGGACCCGTCAGCATGTCGCCCAGTAGCGTCTCGAGGTCGGATGCGGCAAAGGGCGGCTTGCCTGTCGCCAGTTCGTGCAGCACACAACCGAAGGACCACAGGTCTGATGCCATCGAGTACAACGGGCGATCCGCCATGAACAACTCGGGAGCCATGTACAGTGGCGTCCCCACCAGCGGCCGCGTCGCCGCATCGTGGAAGAGACAGGCCAAGCTAAAGTCGTGGAAGCGCAGCATTGCTGCGGAGTCCATCAGCAGATTGCGAGTCTGCAAGTCGTTATACACGACACCCTTACTGTGGATGTACATGAGGCCCATCGCCACATCACGGCCAAACGCCTGGACCGCCTGAGTGGTGAGATTAATGTTCGAGCGGAGGATCGTGCTCATGTCTCCGCCGGTGCAGTACTCCGTAATTATCCACAAGTGATTGTTGGTCTCATACCAGTTGTGAAACTCTATGATGTTTGAGTGGTGCATGGAGCGTAACAGCTGAACGCAGTTCACGACGCGCTCCCGTCGCTTCTTGTCGATGGAAGCAATGGCGTAGAACTCGGTGGTGGTGCGATAGCGGCCCTTGTAAATAGTGCTGAAGGCACCCTGGCCGATCTCGTCATTAAGTACATAGTTGTTCATGGTGCGTGATCGCGGCGCGCTTTTTTCGTGCCACCTCAGTGCAGATGCATGTATGACGGCTTTCACGAGAGGGGTAGACTACGGAGATCGGAGGAAGTGGGTGCAGAGGAAGAGAGAGAGAGAGGGGAGGGCAAGGACAATGAATGCAGCGGGGGCGGTCAGAACAAGACAAGGCAAGCACATATATATATATATATATATAGAGATAGATAGATAGATAGATAGATAGATA
>CM004669.1:238381-260350 GCA_000410695.2 Leishmania arabica
AAAAAGTGGCGACACACACACACACACACACACACACAACCACAAAAATAGGAGCACAAAATAGAAGGATGAAGAGCGACAGAGGCGGCGCGCACAGAGAAAGAGAGCAACAGCGGGAGAGAGAGCGAGGGGGAAGGGAAGAGGGAGAGAGGGCGTGGACGGGCAAACACACGCACGTGTGTATGTGTGTGTGTTTGTGTGTGTGAGAGAGAGAGAAGAACTGCGTAAGCGCAGGCGTGTGCGTGCGTTGGTTGTAGGGGCGAAAGAGGGGGAAAGAAGCGAAGCACAGAGAAAACAAAGCCACTGCCGCTTAGCTTGACTGCTTCGTGCTTTTCGTTTTGCTTTTGTTCTTTTCGTGCGCGTGTGTGCGTGTGTGTGCTCTGGCGAAGAACGACCTAGAAAAGGAGGAGGGCCAAGATGTGGTGAGGCCAGGAAGAGCCGCAGAGACCCACTCACTGGGATGCAGCCGACGCCACACGCGCTACAACACGGCACACAAAATCACAAGAGAACAAAGAGAGGAAAGGAATGAAGACGGTCGCAAGCAACTGCTCATGCGCGCACAGACTCGTACTCGTGTGCCTAATAGACGATGTGGAATGCCTCAAAGGATATGAGGAGTCGAAGAGAGAGCAGTGGACTTTGCCGCACACGTCGTCGTGCGAGGCGGTCAAGACCAAAAAAAAACTTGAATAAACGTGCAGTGGAGCTGCCAGTGTGGCTGCGTGTGCAAATGCGTGCGTATGAGTGTGTACCCACGTGGGTATGCGCGCGCCCATGGGGGTGTGCACCCGCGCGTTAATACGCCTCCCGTCACGATCGAGTGAGACAGAGATGCGACACAGCCAAACCAAAGCGAAAAAAACAGCCACGCACGTGTACGTGTCGGTTTCCAGTAGCCCGGGGCACAGAGAACAGAGCACGCGGGTGAGCGAGTGTCGGTGGCCGTCGTCGCGAGATGGAACGTGTTGTGACGCGGACGAAACAGAATGGCAACAGTGGAGTATGAGAAGTGAGCAGAAAGTGATGAGACGGACACAGGTGGAGAAGGCGGAAGAGGCGAGGCGCTCTACGGCACTGCACGGGTGCAGTGGGAGAGTCCACCGCGCGCGCGAGAACCAACTAAAGGCAGCGTAGCGTCGAGCTGGAAAGCGGACCGATACCGAGAAACCTCTCCCTTCTTCGAATACGCGCGCCGCTGATAAGCTCAACCAACGTCTAGTGTCATTCCCCCTTCGCGTCAAGATTTGTAACTGGTTATCCCTCAACTGCACATAGAAACCCACACCGCAGACAGAGACAGCCGTCGCAAACAACATCCGCGAAGCCGGCTGTGTGCAACATAGGGAACAAAAAGGATGTGA
Organism: Leishmania arabica; assembly: GCA_000410695.2. Classification (NCBI taxonomy): domain Eukaryota; phylum Euglenozoa; class Kinetoplastea; order Trypanosomatida; family Trypanosomatidae; genus Leishmania; species Leishmania arabica. The sequence goes on from CM004669.1 coordinate 239,746, forward strand.
ATCGCACACTTCACCGCTCCCCGGAAAGCTTGCCTTGATGTGTGTGATATCGCCTCCATCTTGCACAACAAGGGGATGATGGCCTTACCCTCCATATCGCATGTTTTTTGTTTGTTGTTGCTGTCGACTCCTTTTCTTTGAGGAGGGTGCCTCACACCTCAGCTTCAACAGGCTTTGGGGGCGCGGATAGGCGCGGAGCGCGCTTGCGCACATTCGCGAGTGAGTAAGCGAGAGCCTGTGCACGAAGACAAATACGACGACGACGGTAGCACGCCGTTCCTTCGCTCCTCGGCTTTCCTCGCTCACTCTCCAGCTCCACATGCATATACGTCAACATACACCGTCGTCATCACCTTCTCCATCTCAATGACAGAGCAACACCGCTGTTATACAAATACACAGAGAGACAAGAGATCTAACGCGAAAGAAACAAGACGAAGGGAAACAGAGCGCGAGAGATGTACAGCAGCGGAGTGGAGAAAGTCGACTGAGCTGCGCACGCCTTAGCCGTCTCCCTTCTTTTTTCCTCCCGTTTTTTTTGTTTTTTTTTTCGAGCCTTCCCACCTCCACCTCCACCTCCCTCTGCCACTCCACTTGGATGATGACGTCGGGGGGCGGCAACACGTAAGACAACGCCCGAAAAGGAAAAATGGCGGGGACAAGAAGCAAAACACAACAGAAAACACACACGCACAGACGAGAGCGACAAGACGGAGAGGGAAGAGATGGGAATAAAAGACAAAGAGCGAAAAAAAAAACAAGGGGCAAGACACGCACACAGCGCTACGCTGCGGCGCAGACACACGCACACGCACACACACTGAAAGGCGCCCAAGTGTGTGCGTGCGTGTGCGCTTGCTTGGCTGTTCGCCTCTGTATGCGTGCAGACAATTTCGTGGTGAACGACAAAGAAGAGATGAGTGCTGGTGAAAGGAAGGGAGGGGACGGGAGGGGTACAGAAAAGTAAACGCAAACCACACACGAACACCCACGCGAGCACACGATAAGAACGAGAAAAGGAGTGTTGGTCACTTGCAACAAACACAATAGAAACAGAAACATGAAACAGACACGACACAGCAGGCCCACCACACAGCCCAGCCCACGCCCCAGTAAAAAACTGAGAGACACACACGCACACAAACACAAAGATTCATAACAAGAGAATACACTCGAGCGGAGAAGGAGATACACCTAGACACGGTAACAGAAGAACGCGAAGAGGTAAAGAATGGACACGGCGGCGAGGGAGCACGCCTGCTCTACGCTGCGGTGCGAAGAAGGAGGATGGGCGTCGCTACGCATTGCAGTATTCGAAGATAGAAACAAAGAAAACCCCTTGAGCATGCGGGCATCCCACATATATACATGCTATGTATGCAGCTCTCTCACGGTGCCAGCCCCCGTGACACTTGTGCAGTCCGTCTAAGCTCTGCTCTCCCCAGATGAAGCCATCTCCACCCCCGCACACCCATGCCAACGCACGCTTTCCACAGCCCTTCGCCCTCCCTCTTCCCACATCACGCGACAACGCGCACAGCCGTCTGCCTCGACTGTCTACTTGGCCAGCTCGTACCGCTGTTTCGCCTTCCGTAGCACCTGCACCACGTAGTGATAGAAGAAATCGACGTAGAGCAGCGACTGCACGAACCCGCTGAGGACCGAGATCCAGCGCACTTTGTGATAAATATAGTAGCGAATCGCCCAATGGATCATGTAAACGACGCGGTACGCGCCGAGACAGAAGAGGTAGTGAGACGTCAGTGCATCGTACCGCTCGGTGTACTCGAGCAAGAAGATCTGCGGCAGAATCGCGACAGCCTCCAGATACTGCGAGAAGGTCCAACACAGCTCGATAACGATGTTGCGCCGCGGTGTCCCGTGAAACAGGATGGAGAGCACCGCGCACGGAACGATGAGGTAGCGGATGCGGAAGGTGTCGTTTTCACGGTCGTAAGTCGCCTTCCACGGACTCTTGAACTTCATCAGGTAGCAGATATGCAGCGTTGAGGCGATGAAGAAGATCTTCATGGTGGTGTTATAGATGCCAATGAAGGAAAACAGCACATCAAGGTAGCGCGTACAGAAGACGATGGCGAACAGCTCCATCGACTTGAGTGAGATACCGGCGGCAGAGCGCTGACGCAGCATCTTCGATAAGAGGATCAAGATAGCGCTGAGGTGCAGCATATCACCGACTACACGAACCAACGCCATTCTCTGCCGGAGTGCTCGATGCTCTCGCTTTCTACTAAAACGGCTTCGTGTGTGTGTGTGTTTTCGTATTGACGGAGACCAGGAGAGACGGCTCCCTAGACGTGCACACGATCTGAGCGAGATGAACAATGCCAATAAGTCTCACGAAAAAATATAAGCAGGCATATATATATATATATATATATATCTTTGGAGGTACGTATGTTTGCGCTTGTGTGCGTGTAGGCGTCAGTGGCACCCGGTTTTCGCTCCGCCTTTCCGTTTTTCTTTGGTGCTTCAATGTTCAATCAGTCGGCGTGTGTCTGTGTCGGTGCGCCTTGCACTTGTTTGTGACGGGCGCGACGGCAAACGCGGGAAACTGCGGCTGGGGTATCCGCCACAGGTATGGAGAGCAAAAAAAGAAAGGAGAACAACATCAAGGGTGAGAGCAAGAGTTTCCCTGAAAGAGCGGCGCCGGTCGTCGAAGTGAGGCAGCGCCGTGACGGACAGCGAAGAGCGAACGTGTGTCTGAATGGGAGTACAAGCACATACCTCTGGGCCCCTCTGTCCCACCCAAAGATGGGGCACGCGCCTTCGAATGTTAGCAGCAACTGAATGGATGCCCTTGAGCAATATACACAACGCCAGCAACCACGCTTGCGCACGTTAGTGATGTGCCGTCAGCCAAGTTCATCACTGAGCTAGTTCTATTTGCATGAAACGAACGGGAATGTCTCAGGGACGCACTCGGAATCTGGAACGTCTCTCACACATCACCATACCTTCGACATGTAAACACGAATGAGAGGTGTCGCGGCTTCTACTTTTGCCGTGTGCCTTTCCCTCCCCCTCCCCCTGGAACGTATCCTGCGTTCCTGTTCTCGCCTCGATTTTCGTTCATGCGTAATGACGATACCAGACACGGGCACACACCTCCGTCCCATCGTAGGATACACACGTGAAGGCGGCACGCGCACAGGTTTGCACACACACAGCGCAGAGAAACAGAGAGCTAAGGAAAAGACAAACCAACACTTCACTAGACATGGGTGAGCGATGGCGGTGCGGCTCCCTGTGGTTGCGAAAAGCGCGGGGAGAGGAGGAAGGGCACCAACGACAGCAACGGCTGCCACAGTGTCAAAAACCACGCAAAGACACCAACAGGAGACGCGGCACGGCTACGGAGCCCTCGCAGTGCAGAAAGACGGAGAGGAGTGGAGACGAAGACGGAGGTCGACCTCACCGCCGACTCACCGCCTCCACGCCAGCAGCAGTAGGCAAAGGGGACCCAAAACCGTCGTGAAGGGCCTCGAGTGCGCTGGAGGGAACGGCAACGATACACCCCGCAGGGGAAGTAGGGCGATCACCCAAAGAAGTTATGTACGCCTTTCTTTCGTCGCGCTTTATCTGCTGCTCTACAGCTTGCACCAGGAGCACCTCCCCCTTTTGTCACTCCACCTTGATCGACCGGGTGGGTAGCAGGAGCGGGTTCATCTGCGCCATGTATATGAGCACCCACGACATCCAGCAGCAGAACGTGGCCACCGCGCACAATACGCGGACAAGGTCGACCTGGCTTTTCGCCCAGAGCGGGGCGCTCAGCGCACCGATAGCGCCGATAATGATAAAGGTGAGAGTACCGAGAAAGAGGCCCATGGTGCACCGCGTAGTGATACTGCGCTTGTTCGACAACTTCTAGGCCTGGGAAAAGAGGAGACGTAGCTGTTCCTGAGCCTCTCCAACACTTGATGCACTCGTCTGAGAGGAAAGGGAGGGGAGGGGAGGGGGGCGCAACAGCAGGCACAGCAGCACGGAGGCTCAAGTCAAGGAATGGGGCGAAAGAAAGGAGAGGGGAGTGCGAGAAGAGCACAAACGGAACGCGTAATTTGCTTTTCGTTGCCCAGTTTTGTTTCCTTCGCTTCTCAGTGGTACGACACACACACACACACAACGGAACAAGAAAAAAGCTCGATGAAAGAAAGGGCGTGTGTAAAGCAGTTGCCTGAGTCGGTGTGAATGATTGGCTTGTCCAGCAGGGATACGGGCAACCACGAGAAGATGGCTCGAAGGGGGTAAAAGCGAATATGCGCAGCACTGTGGCGTGTTAGTTACCGTGTGTATGTGTTTTTGTACGTGTTTTTGTATGTGTGTTTGTATGTGCACGTGTGTCAGTGAATTCGTCCGTTCGAGAAAAGGGCCACAGCACAGGGAGCGTAAGTGGAAGCGGTGCACCAAGATGAGGGGGTGTGGGGAGTGGGGGCACAGGAAGGACGGAGGAGGAGGGAAGTTGGTTATGGACACAGAGATCGAGAGGAGAAAAAAGTCGCAGGCAAATGGGGGGTCAGGAGGCGGCAGACACCACGTCCCTGCACATCAACCATGCAGTCGAACTGCGCTTCCCCCTCGGGAACCATGTGCCGGACACACCGCAGAACAGTCGTCTTGAGTCATGCACACTAACACGCAAGCCGACAGGAAAAGCAGGTCGTATCTCTCCCTCTCGAAATGCTCTGTTGCTTACTGCCCCTGCCTCTTCCACTTTGTGTTCCCTTGTAGCGGTAGGTATTGGGAGGAGGAGGAGAAGGATTGGGTGGATTGCAGCCCACTCAGACAAGCCAGTGGCAAGGAGACAACGCTGACACAAGGGAAACAATGCACTTCGTCTCTCTCCTTTTTCCCCTCAAGGATTCCGTCAAGCGCGAGGCAACGCGATGCAGGGAAATAAGTGGAGAAGGCCCGGCGAGGCGGGACCAGAAAAATCTGGATGTCGATAGAGAGGGCAGCATGGGAAAAGAGCGAGGACGCGAGAGAGGCGTGCACGAGGCCGCAAGAAGCTCACAAATAAAAGTGCCCCACACGTCATTCCCTCACAGAGTCGGATTCTCCAACTCACTCACCACGCGCCACGCCCCATGATTGCTCGTCTCCTTCCACATCGCCACCGTGCCATCAGCGTAGGACACCAAGAGGAACGTACCTACCAAAGACCACGAGAGCTTCGTCACATTCTCGCCTGGAGTGCCGTGGGGCGGGGGCAGGAGGCGGCACTGCCATGGGTTCGAGGCGGGTCCATCCTGCACCCAGACTGCCACCAGTCCGTCCTCTGAACCGGCCGCAATGTACGTGAACGGCAGGCCCAGATTCGGTGCCCAACACACCTCTCGCCACGCTGGGGCGCTCGACGACTCGGCCGCCTCCAGCTCTATGGATGTCCACACAGATCCCAGCGGCGCACTGCTGCCTTCTTCACCGGGTCGAGGCGCGAACGAGTGCGTCCAGAGCTTCACGAACCGGCCACCACCGCATGTGACCATACGGGGTGGTGCAAGCGGTATCGGCGGCGCATTGCCCGGAACATTACCAACGTCTTCCTCCAGAGGCGCCATGAGCAGCGCACCCGGCGGAAAAAACGGAGCGAAGGAGAGGCCGCTGCAACCGTGCGGGTGGCTCTCGAAGGAGTGGATGTCCCACGTCCCGTCTGGACCGCCGGTAAAGACGACCACCGCCCCATCCGCGCAGCCGACGGCAAACAGCTTCCCGTACTCGTGCGGGGCCCATGCAACACACCAGCCCGGTGTGGCCAAGGTGTAGACGTAGATTTTGCGATACTGTGCGTCGTTGCCCACGTCACACCAGAGAGCCACCTCATTGGATGCCTCAGTGCACGTGACGAGGGCGGCCGTGTATAAGGCGGGAGGGGCCCATGCCACGCACGTCACCGTCGCCGCCTGTTCCTCGCCGCTGCACTGGAGCACAGCGACTGGGCTCCACGTCGTGGGCTGTGGCCCACCCTTGTACTGCGACGCTTCCTTGGAGGAGGAAGTGACAGACTCATAAACGTGCACTGTGCCATCACTACTCGCCGTCGCCAGATGCCGTCCATTCGCATCCGCTGCAATGTCGGTCACGGCCGCAGTGTGGCCTGTGTCCAGTAGTGTGTCACTCATGTGCCCTCCTACACAGAGTGTGTATGAGCTGTCGGCCAAGGCGGGGAAAGGGTTTAACAGGCAACAAGTGCGCGCGCATACGCGCACATGCCAGCCTACGTCGGCGCCTGTACGTTGCCCTTGAAGCCCTTCGGCTTTCGATTCCGTCTCCTTGTCCCCTTCCCTCAGACGGGCTCTGCCGCGCAGGTGGGTGAGCGACAGAAGCTAGGTGTGTGTGTGTGTGTGTGTGTGTGTGCGGCGTATGCCAATGCGCAAGAAGGGAAAGACCAAGTAGTGCGTAGCGTTGGGAGGTGAAAGAGGGGTGTGTGAAGCAGAAAGCAGAAAAGATCCAAAACGCGCGTTTCGCGTACAGTGCTGATTGCCTCTGCCCCCCCCCCCACACACACACCCACACACGCACACGCACCGACACAAATCGAAGAAGAAAACTAGAAGACACACGGGCGCACTTTGGTTGCGCAGGGCAGTGCACAAATCGATCAAGCGGAGACTAGAGAAAACGACTAAGTGCGTGAAAGGGCCACAATGAGAAAGATGGGCGAGGTGGGACAAGAGACGCGGTCAAGCGGCAAGCGCATGCCGTCGAGACGGCAAGCGACGTGAGCAAGGAGGAGTGCGAGACGCTGCCTACACATTCACGCATGGGCACGCACGCGCCTGCAGCACCGCTTGCCATGGAAAGTCGGAAGGCCACCCACGATGCGGGACTCAAATGAAAGACTCCTATGCTGCCTGAAGTCGTCGCTGCCCGTGTAGTTGACATCGGTGCGCCCTAGAAATAGTCGCTGCTGCTTTTGTCTTCCCTTTCCCGCCTCGCTTCGATCGTGCATGAACACAGACAAACGATAAGATTTGTAACGCAAGCCAATGTCGTGGGGGCCTCCTGCACGCACAAGAGTCACAGACACGCCCATATGAAAAGCAGCCAAACAACACACGCACGTTTCCACGATCGCCACGCTCACCGAGTACAGAGTGTGTGTACGGTGTCACTTCTTCACTGCACCGAGTGCCGTCCGGTGCACACCCATCCAAATGTCGACACGCCGCTTCGCAAAGATGAAGTACTTCTGCATATGAGCCCAGCCACTACCGCGGCACGATCGCCCGACGGAGTCGAAGGCGACGACCGCCGAGAGCGTGAGTGCAGATGCGATGACGCTCCAGAACCACGTGTAGGCGTCCGACAAGCGACCCGCGCAAAGGCGGTAGACTAGGCGGTACGCGCCATACGCAGGTATGCATACAACACAGAGAAACATAGCGTAGAACACGATCACGAAATCGCACGAAAAGGGAATGAGGGCGACGTTGTGCTTGCAGCGGGAGAAGCGGGTTGCCTCGTACCAGTCACCGAGGTAGAGACGATGTGACTTGACGGCGCGCAGCTTGGGGTGCATCTCGATAAGGGTAGACAGTGCCTGAACAGAGAGCTCGTTGCGCCAGTTGCGCGGCGGGTCATCGAGGCTGTACGTCTCCAGCACGTCGGCGTGCTTGCACGCCATCATAACGCGATGCACGGCGACGGCGTCGTTCCACCCCTCCAAGGTCACCTCGCGCAGATTATGGCAGCGGCTGAGAGAGCCGAGGAGCTGCTGCGCCATCGGCTCGCAGTGGCGCGATAAATACACGTACTCAATGCCAGGATTCCAGCGGAAGAGTGGCTCAATGAGACGGGCATCAAGCGCGTCAAAAGCCTCCCCACTGCACGAGTGGGGCACGATGATGCTCTTACACCCGCGCTCCGTGCCGAAGACCCATACACCGCGCAGCCGACTCCGCAAGGACGGAAGAAAGTAGGCTGTGTTCACAACGCACGTGGGTTGGTCGGGAAAGCCGAAGAGGGACGGGTTGACGGCGGCGTAGCCGAGCGTCTTTTGAATGTCTTTGATGCACCAGCGGTGCAGCGGCATCGTGCGGAAAAAGCCACGGTACAAGGGAATGTACTCCATGCGCCGTCTTCGCTCCGTGAAAGGGTTGTAGAACAGTGGCCTCCATCGACGCGGCTCCATCTTTCTCGCGCGGCAAAGCTGCGTCTACGGAGAGAAGGTCAGAGCAGCTTACCTGCCGGACACGCCTGCCTCCCACTTGGCTGAGGCCACCCCAGAAGGGGGACGAACTAACACGAGAGTCGAAACGGAAACAATGAGGAGGTGGAGAGATGGGCGGTCGCACTAGTGTAAGAGCAGGTGATTGTACCCGTTCATGCGCCCGTCAGCAAGTTTGCGGTGTCGGCCGAAAAGAGAAAAAAAACGCCGCCGACGCAGGGGCTCATTCCTCGCACCTCACGGAACGTCCTGCTGTATGTGCGCGTGTGTCCGTAAGCGCGGGGAAAGGAAAGCTGAAGAAAGGCGGTGCACGTGTCTTCGCATGCGACACGGGTTTGGAGAATCGAGAATCGACCGAGAGACGAGTGATAGCGTTGCGACACCCAAAGCTGCCCCCACCCCCCCCCTCTCCCCCTCACCCCTTCTGAACACCTATTCGAAGAGGAGTTGCACCGTGAAGTGTTTCCCCACGCGTGCTCGGGTGGGAAGCAAGTCGAGAAAGGCTGAGGAGAGGCGCAAGCAATATGGAAGTGCGTGCGTGGCTGCGTGGTAGACGAGACAGTGCAGAATGTGGCCAGCATTCTGAGGAGACAGAGGAGAGCAAAGGACATGAAGAAACGTATTGATGGGGAGGAGAGCAAGGCAAGACTCTGCAAAACAGCGCGCGATCCGCCCCTGCGAGATGCAAGCGCGCGCTTGGTGAGCCCACTTCCCTGTGCACGTCAGCATGGAGACGCTGATGAGCTCTTTTTTGCTTCTCTTCGGCTCTTGGTTGGCGTACGGGGACCATCTCGCGTGGCTGCCAGGAAAAGATAGAGCGAGAGAGGAGGAGAGGGGGGGGGAGGGCACGATTTTTTGCGTCACCCCGCAAGCACATTTTCTTTTTCGGGGGAGAAGGGGGAGGGTTGTCGTGGGCGAGTGGTGGGTGGTGTAGAGGGGGGGAAGAGGGGAAAGCGCAATGATAAGAGACAGCGGAGAAAGGCAGCGTGGTTGCTTCTTGCATGGGTGTACATGTCCGCGTGTGTTTGCCTGCGCCGAAGTGGAGCCGGCAGGAGTAAACCACACGCGCGCGCGTGTGTACCCGTTCGACTCAAACGAAAATGAAAGGACACCGGAAGGGGATGACAGAGAGAGAGAGACGAAAGAAAGAAACGTAAAATGCGCGCCGACAATGCGTCCGCCTCGCTCGCCGTCTCTGTCTGTCTGTCTGTCTGTGTGCGTGTGCGTGCGTGCGTGTGCGTGTGTGTGTGCTGGAAGGAGGCACGAAACCAACAAGCGAAAAAAAAACAAAATTGCGTGTCTTGTTTCGCGGGTTCGCTACATTTAGAAAACAGAACGGAGAGCGCGTGCGCCGGTGCACCTGTGCACGTGTATCGGAGGCGTATCAGAGAGAGAGAGAGGGATGCGCGGGTGTGGGAGTGGAAAACGTCCTCGGACGCGCACAAAGGGCGTTCGGCCTCGGGTGTGAAGGAGGGGGGAGAGGAAGGATAATGTCAGAGTTTAGGTTTGCGCACGAGAAACACGCGCGGTAGCAGAGTCCCCCAGAACGCACGCAAACGACTCCGCCATGCACGCGAGACAACACGACGACTACAATACTCAGTAAGACGAGACTTTGAAGAACATGAAAAATACAAGCCGCGTTGTCGCGGAGACGCACGCTCCGGGTGATGGTCAGCAACAGCATATGGCAAAGGGCGCGAGAGGGAAAAAAGAGGAGACGCGTCCGCGTGCCTACCAGCGAGGTGAGCTGCGAGACAGTGTCCGTGCGCGCAGAGAGAGAGGGGGGGGACATACGCACGAACAAACACGGATGCACCCATGAGAAATAGAGAAGTACACTACACGAGAACTAGATGTGTCTGCACCCTCTACGTGGTGTTTCCTGTCTCCTGTCATACGTACACGGGTGGCGTGACGCAGGCGCGATTTAGTCCAGCACAGGCCACGATGGAAAGTATTTCATGTAGTACTCATCCACCTGGCGAAAGTGCACGAGTCGCACGTTGAGCGGTACGCTGAGCGAGGCTACGCGGTGCACCGCCGACGCGATCCCAGAGGCAATCCACTCCTTATCGTTGTTGAAGACACCGCCGCCCACCTTGGTGAGAAAGATGGGCGGTAGCGAAAAGGGCAGCGTCGCTGGCGAAGACGCGTCTGCCAAGCTGGCCTGCCGCTCCAAATCACGGAGGGTGTGCTGAACGCCGGCCAGGAGCGTGGCCTCATACGTGCCGCGTAAGATGAGGCGGGAGAGAGTGGCGATGCCGCTCCACTCCAGTGGCGTACAATGGTCCTTTGGGGGCAAACTCAAGGCACTGTTGTACGTCTGAGTCACTTCATGGACCTCCACCTCGGCAGCCACATCTGCATCCAATCTGCGCACAGCTTTTTGCTCGGCTTGATCGGTGATTTGGCGCTGCTCACGAACGCGTGAAACAGGCGGGTCGTGCAGGGGCAGCGTCACGGTGGCGTCTTCCACCAGTCCAATGCGGAGGCGCGACGCCAACTCCTCCTCGACATCCGCCATCGAGATCCCCTCGACGGCGGCGATGCGATGCAATCGCGCGGGCAGCGAGGCCATTTGGCGCTTCTGAAAGAAGTACCCGTTGCGAATCATGAAGAAGTGGTCCCGTGGCAGCGCAGGCGCACTGCAAGCAGTAGAATTGGCGGCACCCGCAGCGGAGACGGCGTCGCCACTGTTGCGTGCACGGGTGAGGTACTCGACAAGGTCGTCCAGCATGTTCAGCTGGCGATTCGTTCGCTGTCCACGGTCGGCCACATCAGCATTTCCCATGAAAGGCGCCGCATGCGTGCCGCCAAAGAAGTCGGGATGTAGGAGGTAGTTACGATAGACAGTACCAGCCATGCACGCCAAGGCACACGCCGGCCCCTGGGTCGGATAATGCGCGTAGTGACGCACACCGTGCTCCGGTGAAATTTCAGACGACGAGAACTCGAGCAGGTTGAACTGACTGGCGACCTGAAAGACGCCATTCACCGTGAAGTTGTGCATCCGCCCAGCGTCGCCCGTGACATGCGTGCATGTCACGGGCGATGGTGGTGTTGACATCCCGCAAGAGCTAATTCTAGCAGCTGCTAGTTTCGCCAGCAACCCTGGGTGCTTCTCGTCAAACTCGCGCACGGCTGCCGCAGTTTCCGTGCGAAGATCCGCAACCCTTGGCGTGGAATGCCAGCCGCTGCTGACGGGGAGGCCGCCTGCCACGCGTGGGTGGTGAAACAAGGCCCGCTCCTTGCGTACGCGGTTGTGGCCGCTCGACTTGTTGGCACGCACTGCCTCCAAGGTGCAGTTTTGAAGGAGGGAACGTCGCGTGGCAACGTAGTCGCCCTCCGAAAAGCTGAAGAGAGCCTCGAAGAAACGCTCGCCGATAGACATTTCCTTCACGGAAGGTTCGCTGGCAGGCGCTCGAGTACTTTCTGGACCAGCGCAACGCATGCCGCTTGGCACCGATGCACTTTATTGGCGGTCTCCTGCGCAGTGTGGTGACGGATTGAGAGCGTCAGGGGCAGAGCGAAACGCCGCCCCGGCGAGAAGAAGAGAGCGCAAGGAAAAAGGAGTGCCGCCAAGAGACAGCGCAAGGCACATGCCCTCCAGTCAAGCGTATGGCACACACGACATGTGCGCGCGTGAATGCATGTGAAAGGTTCCTCTGCTTCCCGTCTACTGGAGGAAGGGGGAATGCGGACGAGGCGCAAAAAGCGGGTGTCTTCGTTGCCATATAGTGCTTGTCTTTCCGTTTGGGGGGGGGGGGGGGAAGGAGGCGTGCTCTGTGACTCCGGGTTGCGGCGGCTCGAGAAGGCAAGCAAAACTGTAAGCGCAGAGAACAGCGAAATGTAACCCAACCTCGACAGCGGCGAGGAAGCAGAAGGGGAGTACCAGAGCAGGAAGACGGCAAAGGACAAGAGGTGTCAAAGAAGGGGGGTGGGGGCACGGAAATTAATGGGCTGTGTATGAGATGATGTGCATCTGTGTGTGCTTGTGTGTGCGTGTGTCAAACCCTGCTGGATGCTGGCCCTCATTCGTCGCGGTGGCGCTTCTGCTCCTCCGTCTCCCCGCGTTGTGGAAGTGAGCGGCTTGTGCATCCGGCCAGCGAGCGGACAATAAGCAAAGGAATAGTAAGGTTGGAGCTAGGCAGCAAAACGCGTTCAGTCACACCCGCAAACACACTCCTTGAACAACGCTGGACGGCACACCCTCCTGCTCTGCTGCCTGCCTCTACTATGACCCCTTTCACGTCACCCCCCATCTGAAGCATCCGCGCCGTCTGTTTAAGTGATGTTGGTGTCGTTTTATCGCTGTTGATCAATGTTCGGCGTCACGTTGCCCACCCCACCCCCTGAGAACACCCCTGCCCCTCCGCCCTCGCCCCTCACCCTTTCTGCAGTCGCGGCGCAGGAGTACGTAAGAAAACAAGAAAGGGGATGAGCGTTAGCTGGGTGAAGCGTTGGCGCATACGGCGGCATACATACAAATAGACGCGGCGTCTCATTTTGCTATCTGGACCTACTCGATATCATCCACAGAGGCAGAGCCAAGCATCTGTGCACTGGTTGTCGCATCCACGGGCACCACAGGCGCTGGCGCCTTGCTCGCCGATGGCACAATCTTCGTTGCAGGCGCCATGGGTGCCGGTGGCGTCTTGTGTTCCGCCACGACCTTCGCCTCCACGGTCGGCTTCTCTTCTCGCTCGTTGTCCTCGTCCTCGCCCCCTTCCTTGGCTGAGAGGTCGACCATCACGGAAGCCTGGGTGGGCGGAACGTAGGTATCGAGCGTCTCATCACGGCTCATGAGCAGCGTCTCCATCTCGTTGTACTGCTTCTCGTAAATGAGCTGCAGCGCGGTCTTGCCCATGATGTTCTGCTCAGCCGCCCTCCACCCGTGCGCCAGCAGCGCCTCCGCCGCAGCGACGCGGTTGTTCAGCGCAGCAAAGTGCAGGGCCGTGTTGCCTTCATCATTCGGGACATTTGGTTGGGGGTTGAACTGGAAGAGCATCTCCAAGATGGGCATATGGCCATTCGCAGCTGCCATGTGCACCGCCGTGCGGCCCTGCTCATCCCGCGCGTCGACGTCGCTCGGGTTCTTCTCCAGGTACGCCTTGAGCAGATCCAGGTCACCGGCTTCGTTGTACCGGGCACTGTCGAGGAACGCATCCACGTCCGTGAGCGGCTCGCGAAACTCTGAGTCCGGTTCGTAGTAGGGCTCCATCGTTGTGCGCGTCTCTTTCACGGGGTCCTTTCTCAGTCACGTCTGTACCAGTCGGGCTGTGTTTCCTCTGATATCGTGTGGCATGGTGAAAGAGACGAAATAGGCAAACACGGACAGGATTAGATGGGATGTGCACAGTACACCTTACATGTGTGCGTCGCAGGAAACGCGCGAGTGCATCGCGCCGCGTGCACCCCTGGGTGCTCGTGTGTGGTGTGAACACCAGGAGCTGATGATCGCTCCGTATGCAGCAGCGCCCAAAGACGAGGCCTCCACGGCGGTAACGGAAAGAGGGGGGCGCTCGCAGGAAGGAGGCGACGCTGGAAGACTGCGTCCGCACCATCTGAGCGTATACGTAACCCGGTACTTTCTTTCCGTATGAGGCCTTCCGGCCACCCGACAAGAAAAGAATCGTCACCGCTACCACGCTTGCCGCGTGTACTTCCCACGCCTGGAGAGCTACGCCGCGATCACTTGACCTCTTCCCTCCTCTCCTCGGGTCGACGGTCGCGGCCCAAGAGACACCGTCAGGGAGGGTGGTGGTGACTTGCTTTGGTCATATTCCTTTTCTGCTGGATTTTGTTAATGAGGAGAAGGTAGAAACACACAAGAACACGCACCCACACAGAGAGTCACAGACACACACACACACACACACGCATGCGGCAAATAAAGAAGTGGAGGGGGAGGGGTCGTACATTGGGGGGTTTGTCGACATCGTCGACAGAGGACAAGGAAAGGCAAAACTGGAAAGGCACACTCCGGCACGCCCACACAAACACGCAAACACTACCACGCGCACTCGCAGACATGGAGAAAAAGATAGGGCTCCTTGTAATCGACATCATCGCCATGATCAAGCATACTCCCCAACACGATCACGCACAGACACGGGCACGAAACGAAAACGAAAAATGTAGAACAGAGAGCAACGAAAAAGGAACAAAAGTCACACGCCACCCTTCCACACGCAGGCGCTACCGTCACCACACCATTCACAGTATCATCGACCCTTTACCCCTCACCTACTTCCACACCTCATCCATCAGTGCAGAGTATCACAGACACATTCGGCAAAAGGGCACAGAAGAGAATATAAAACAGGCGCAATCGAAGATGACACCAACGCGCCTCAGCCACCCTCACTTGAGTTACGTTATTCGTCGCTCTTGCACGCGCGTACTTGTTTTTGCTCCTTTGTGCGCTATAACATTCCGCTCATCTCCACATACACACACACACTTCCTCCTCCTGCTTCTTTCCGCGCTTTCCGATCCTTGTGTGCCTCCTAGCTGATTTTTGCGCCGCCTTCAGGGCAGAAGACAGAGGACACCAGAGATGTGCGCCTCGACAAGGCCCACGCGTGGGAGGAGAGAGAGGTAGGAAGAGGGTCAGAGCAAGAGTGTGAGGAAGAGCTGGACGAGGATCTATCGGTGGGAGCGAGTACAAAAAAAAGGAGGTTCCTTGGACCTGATTCGATTCTCTGCGTGCATGAGTGTAAGTGTGTGTGTGTGTGAGGGGGGGGTTGCGCTGCCCGTACCGTAGAAGGCGCACGAGTCTCCACGCACGCACGCCCGTACAAACCCACGCGCGCAGATAAGCCGAGAGCACACAAGAGTCCCTTCTCAGACCCGCCCTGGCAACGACGACCCCACGACGGCGTATGTGATGGAAAGGAGAGCCACAGAGAGGGAGAGAACAAAAGAGGAGAAACCCATTCTGGATGCAGAGGGTGCCGCGAAGATGAGCAGCAAACACGAGTGGGGGCCCGCAATAGTAGAAAAGAAGAGGGGGATATGGTTGCCACTCCTTGGGGTGACATACATCCGCGTTGATATCATCCGGCATGCTTGGCGCTATCTGGCATACACATACACAGAGAGAAACACTAACGCGCGCCCATGTACTCTCTCGCGCCGTCTCTCGCATTACGAAACATGTCTAATACAACATCGACAAGCGCAAGAGCGCAACGAATGAGCGACACGCAGGTACACACGCACCAGGTAAACGAAGAGAGGCGCCTCGCAGACCAAAAAGGGGGGAAAAGACCGACAGAGGCCGAGGAGGCGAACAACACGCGAACGACGACGGCAACCAAAGAGCAGCAGGAACGAGAAGGAAAGTATGAAGCGCGCGCGGAGAGAGAACGACAGAAAAGGGGGTGGGGAGCACGTAACACAGAGACGCACCAGCGTGCACCAGCCAAGCGTAAAAACACGCACGTGAAAAGACAAAAAAAAAAACAAAGAAAAAATGAAGCGGCGCCACTAGTCGATGAAGAGGAAGAGGAGAGACATATGAACCATCCCCTAACACACACACACACAGCGCGGCGCGGCGCGGCGCCTTCCTTCCTTCCTTCTTGTTTGTTTGTTTTTGCGCATCGCGTCTGTTTAGCTGCACGCCGGCGCAATCCGAAAATGGCGCCCCTCCTCCTCCTCCTCCTCTCCCTCATCTCCCATTCTTCTCGCATACGTCTCGTTACGAGTAGAACTTCGGCTTCTTCACAGACGGCTTAAGGATCTGGAAGGAGCACATGAGCTCGTTGTCGACGGTCATCACGGCACCGCTGTTATCGAACTCATTACAATAGTTAGGGGCAGAGAAGATGGTGATGAGCTTGCGCTTCGCAAAGAACTGGTACCCATCCTCTACGACTTGGTGCGCGCGGCAAATCAGCTCAAACTGGTGCTTGTTCAAGAACTTCTCTACAATATCCTGACCGAAAGTGAAGGACACGCCACGGTCGTTCTCGCCCCACCCCGAGAGACCTTCTTCCGGGTCTGACCACAGCAAGTCGCAGATCAGACCAGTGTCCGCCACATCGCACGGGCGCGTGATCTTCTTGATCTGGTCCATCGTTTGCAGCTCCGGCGAAAGACCACCATGGCAGCAGAAGATCTTGTCATCGATAATGCACGCCACAGGAAGGCAGTTGAACGTATCTGTGAACGCTTTCCAGAGGCGAATGTTGTAGCGGCGCTTGCACTCATCGAAGAAGCCGTAGATGCGATTGATGCTGGCGCACTCGTGGTTACCTCGAAGGATGAAGAAGTTTTCGGGAAACTTCACCTTGAAGGCGAAGACCAGGCAGATTGTCTCGAGACCCTGCTTTCCGCGGTCCACGTAGTCGCCGAGGAAGAGGTAGTTCGCTGTCGGCGGGAAGCCGCCGTTCTCGAAAAGACGAATAAGGTCGTAGTACTGGCCGTGAATGTCACCGCAGATCTTGATGGGCGCCTCCAGCTCTAGCAGAGGCGGCTGCGAGAGAAGAATCTCGCGCGTGCGTATCGCCAGCTGCTTCACGTCATTCTCGGCTAACTGCACCTGCTTGCCCGGCTTCGCGCCACGCACCTCGAGCAGCTGCTCGATAATGGTGTCGACGCTCATATCTGCTGCGCTCTGTTGTTTTCCCCCTTTGCTGCAACGACACCTCGACTTCCTCAACGGGCTTGGCGGGCTTCGCTCTGCGTCACTCTCCTCTACAGCGTGCAACGATGCTGCTGTTCGGGAAATCGACGTTTCTGCGGAGGTGAGAAAAGGAAAAGAAAGCGGTGTCGGAGTCACCTAGCTGGCCTTTACTAACCAAAACAAGCTAACAAAAGCCAACACACGCACTGTTGACGCCGTCGCGTGGGCCAATGATGATGATAGAGGGGAGGAAGAAATGGGAGATTGTATGTCGTGATGGCGCGGCTGTCACGCAGGCTAGCGAGGAGCAGCTTTACAACCAACACGGGAAGATGAAAAGTAGACAAAACAAAACAGTTAATCACATGCACGTGCTCATGTATGTGTGTATGTGTGTGTGTGTGTGTGCCTGCTGCTGTAGGGCTGCGCGACAGCCCTACAGCACAAAAACTGCTTTGGTATTCGCTGCGCAATAAGGTACACGGAACAGGAGAACAGGCACCCTCAAGAACAACGGTGAGCACACACAAAATAAGAAAAATGAGGAGCCCCTCCACGACACGGACACCAACAGCACGTGCACGTCAGCTCAACGTAGAAGGGCGCGCCACTTCTCCGCGTGATTCGCTTCCTTGTTGCGGTTGCGGCTGCGTTCGCTGTGCTTGCTTTCTCTTCGAAGTCTATCGTCGCCGCTGCGGAGAGGCACGAAAGAGGGAACAGCCAAGCAACCGAAGGAAGAACAGAAAGGCGCTACCACGTCAGCAACGCAACAAAACACGTACCGTGGACACGCACACTCACACGCAAGAGGGAAGTCGTAGGGAGGCGGCAAGACGGCAACGGGAAAGAAAAACAAGGACAGTGGCAATCACGAGCGCATGCGCATACTACACACGAATACGCAGAGGCACTTCCTGCGGAAGAGGTGTATAAATCGAGAAGAGAGGCTGCGTGTGTATCGGTGTTTACGGTGTTCGGGGTTGCTATGAGGGGCCTACTGTGTAACCCGTGAAAGCGCAAAAAAAAAAGGGGGAGAAGAGTCGAGAAAGAGAAAGACCGCGTAGCACGGCGCAGGCGACGGGCGGGGCTGATAGGATATACGCGTGCCTTTTTGTTTCTAAAAGTGGTTATATCAGCGGAAGCTCGTGGTGGGAAGGGGTGAGGGGTGGGGGGGGCGGCGGCGGTGGCGGGTTCAGTAAGAGAGCGAAAGTGAGAGAAGGAACAACGAAAAAGATACCGCAGCAGTAATCACGAATAGACCTGCTTTACGCAGGAGAGGCCACAAGGAGAGTTGCACGTAGGTGCGTGTGTGTGTGTGCGTGACCCGATATGTTGTGTCGACGCCAGGAACGACCAGGAAGGCGTGGAAAGCAGGGAGTGGGAGTAGTTTCTTTCATGCTGGAGACAGAGAGGTGACGGCAGCAGAGAGGAGACACGTTGTACAGGGCGAGTGGCGCACAGGCACGCACATACGGAGAGAAGACTACCAGCAGCCCGTATCACGTTGATCATACGCTCCACGTGGTGGATGAGAACGAGCCGCTCCTTTGTCTTTCAATGGTTGCCTCGGCAAGCAGTACTTTCGTCCGCCTAGAGCACATGGAAATGGAGAGCGCGAGCGGGAACGCGGGACGCTACGAAGTCTCCCTTCTTTTTTTTTCGCCTCACCGCTTTAGCTCGTACAGACTCACAGACAGGCAGAGACAGAGAGAGACGACTAAGCTGTCGCTTGCAAGGGTCGATTACGCAAGAGGGCCATGTAATCACGGCAGTCCCTCGTGAGACGGTGAGAAACATACACGCCTACGTGTACGCTTTCGGGCACGTGTGTGTGTGCGGGGGGGGGGGGGGGGGGGAAGGTGTGTGAGGTATCTGTGTGTGCATGCGTCTGTCTGGCACTCAAGGGAAAGTCGAAGCGAAAACAAAGATGAAGACAGCAACGAAAAGCGTTCGAAAAGAAAAAGAGGAAGAAGGCATGTGAAGGGGAAAGAGGGGCAGACGGCACACACAACAGCTGAACCGACTCCAGAACTGAGGGAAGGGTAGGAAAAGAACGGCGGTCCATGTACACCTGTGCGCCGTCTCTCAGAACGCTGTCGCTTGTGCTCCCTCTTTGGATGCGCATCCTCTTGCCTCTCCAGTGTCATGGCCTTCCTCTTCTCCTAAAGCCCACGCCACTCACCCACTTCGCTTTCGCTTGATCTAGTCCTCGTTCTCCATCCCGAGAGTATCGGCGCTGACAGAGGTTGTCTTGAGGATCGACACGGCAGAGGCGCCTTGCATGCTCACCGCAAACTGCAGTGGGGGCACAGGGGCGGGCCAACGCGCGCGGCACACCTCGCGATCGCCCTTGAAAAATGTCACGATGGCGCCGACAGTTGCGTCTGGGTCTTCGGGGTCGAGGACAACAGGGGCGAAGGGGAGCAACGGCGACGCCGGCGCCACTCCCGGAGCTGACGCGGGGGCTGCCGAGGGACCGCTGGTGGGTGTGGTCGCCGTGCCCGTGCCCGCCGTGCCTCCTCCAGAGCCGCCCAGAGTCTGCGGAGGTGGCAGCGTGGTCGGGTTCGCGGGGGTTGTCATCGGTGAGCTGCTGCTCTGCTGCAGAGGGCGGTTGCTAGCCACGTCCATCGCTGAGGATCCAGGCTGGAAGGCTGGGGACGTGATCGGCGGCTCGGCGCCGCTGCTGGCGTTAGCCATTGCCACGCTCGCGTCTATCACCAGAGGCAGAGGGCGGCTCGGTACCACACTGCTGCTGCTGAGCGCGGTGGTGCTCGCGACGCTTGCCGGCAACGGTGTCGACGAGAGAGTCAGCGCAGGCTGCAGCGGCGGCGGCAGGTGCTCCATGGTTTTGGCACCGAACGGTGGCTCCAGCGGCACGCCAGGCTGCGCGAACTCCACGCGGACAGTGATCTCGTCCTGGCTCTTGTACAGCACGCCCTGCTCATAGAGCGCATCCGCGGACCAGTAGCGCACCAGTTCCCCTGTGTTGCAGTAGCACACAGTGTTTTTCTGACGGCGAATCTGCATGTCGTGCTGAATCTCCTTGAAAGCAACGACGCCGATAGAAACGAGCTCGCACTTGTCGACGCGGAAGACGATTGTGTGAGCAAGGCCGGTGGAAAGGGGCTCTGTGCCACACAAGTCGAGTATGTCCGATGTCGAAAACTCCACACCGTCGTCGCGGATGCCGGGGCCTGGTGTAAAGCGCCACATCGACGGTGGGTCAAGACCGATCTCGCGCTTCAGCGACTCCAGCTGATACAGCTCGGCATCTTCGGCCACGACGACAAGGTCGTCGGCCTTGTTCGGCAGCCCGTAGCCACGCAGGTAGTTAAGGATATGCACGAAATTCTCCGGGTCGCGGTCGAGAAACGGGTGCCCCTGCAAATCACGCGGGAACTCCTGGAAGTTGTTCTCTGCCCACTGCGCCAGCAGTGATGGCGAAGAGCACAGCGTGGACCGCAGCGTAGTAATTTTCGTGCCACCGACGTTCAGAACAACAACGCGGTCCAGCGGCGTCGCGGCGGCGTCCTTG
Source organism: Leishmania arabica (assembly GCA_000410695.2). Classification (NCBI taxonomy): domain Eukaryota; phylum Euglenozoa; class Kinetoplastea; order Trypanosomatida; family Trypanosomatidae; genus Leishmania; species Leishmania arabica. Next base: position 260,107 of record CM004669.1, read on the forward strand.
GCCTCCAAGGCGCACCGAGCCGTGTCGCGCGTGGCTGCCTCGTCCACCGGCGCGCCAGAATCCTCGCGCGGCCGCTTACCGTTGGTGACCGGCATTGCCTACGCCGATAGGAGAACCTGCGAAAGACAATGTGGGGGTACAAATTTGGGAGGGGGCCCTTGTGGCAACAATCAAAGCCCTTCAGAGAGTCTAAAGAGTGGATAATAGGAAAGAAAGAGAGAGGTGAAATGGCAGTGGGTGGGTG
>CM004669.1:260370-355433 GCA_000410695.2 Leishmania arabica
GGGGGGGGCGGCTGTACAGGTGTGCCGGGAGAGCCACCGCGTCCCACCACCGTACGCGATCACGTAAGAGAGCGTCGGAAGGACAAACGAGCGGCAACTGAAAATAATAAAAACCGAGGAGAGTCCCGAATGGGCCAACAAACGCACGCGACGGCGGCGGCGATGTGGCAACGGGAAGCGTGGCTTTGAGCGCGAAACCAACGAAAAAAAGGAGATGGGGGGTAGTGTGGAGGGCGCGCTGTGCCCGGTCAGCGCTGGGGTGCAACAGAAATAGAAACGCCCACCAAGAGGAAAGGGGGTGGGTGGCCCAGATAACGTCACGGCCAATGGAGACGTGACTGCCTTCTGTGGGGGAGGAGCGTTGAGAAAGACAGGGATGTGGGTAGCACTCGAGACGGCGAGTGTATCTACACCGCTTCGACACAGAACATCTACATGCGAAAGGGTGCGAAGGGAAACAAGGAGGGCAGTGCGCATATGTGTTTTTTTGTTGTTTTGGTGGCGTATGAGGATGTACGTGCGAGATGGCATCGGAGATGGTGTCACAGCGATGTGAGGTGCGCCCGGTATCACACAAACACACACACACACAGGCAGAGAAAAAGAGGGAGAGATTGGCGAAGAGAAGCAACGGAAAAAATAGACGGGCAACAACGAGGGGCATCGCACAGAGGGTGACAGAAAAACGCGGACAGGTTCTACGACATCCGCATGCAAGTATGCCTGGGGGAGGAGCGGAGAACAGGAGGTGATGGTGCTACAGAAGAAAACGAGGACCGCTTCGACGGCAAGGGCCACGCACACCCACACAGGGGCGAGTAATCCTCGCGGTTCTTATGAACCTAGCATGAACACTGGTACCAGAAATGCACGCCTGCATTCACCTACTGTGTGTATACTCGTCTTTCGTCTTGCAGCAGCAGCAGCAGTGACCTCAACGACAAGAGGTGCAAAAAGAGCTCACGTGCATCCTCGCACCGATGAACGACAAAAAAGGGAGGCAAAACGGCCTCCACCCCACCCCACACACACATACACATACACACACAGGGGGAACAAGAGAGAGAGGATTCATCAGCCCTCGTGTCGGCATAACATCGGACTCTGGGGAGCGGGAGGGAGGGAAGGGGGCACGGTAGACGAAGGGAGAGACATAAAGCCGAGGGAGCGTTGGGGTCAGTCGGTAAGAAGGCGTCGTCAGAATGGCCTCTGTCCCTCTCCCCGTCCTCGCACGCATACACCCCACGCCGCCCCTGCACCAGCCTCACATTCCATCCACTAGTTCCAAGCATTCCGCATCGTCTTCGTCATCCACCTCGAAGGCAGCTGATGCAGCAGTGTTCTCTGTGCGCACCCTCTTCTCCACCGGAACGCTATCGTGACCCTGTCCACCAAGGGTGCGCTGGGCTGAAAGGACTGCACCCACAGAAGCACGCGGCTCCATGTAGCTGTCACCAGCGCCATCGGAGTCGTTGAACGTGTCTACGGCGTCGTCTCCTCTTTGGCGACCGGTAAGGGGATTCGAGTGCCACGTGTCTGAGCGAGCGGAGTCATCATCATGGGGCACGGGGCCGCAAACAAGGAGGTTGCGCGCCGGCGCGGGTCGCGTCCCTGCCGCCGCGGCACTCCTCGATGCCGTAGCAGCAGCAGCGGCACTCGTCGCTTTATCAGGCAGCAAGAGACCGGCAAGGTTCTGTAAACACGCAATCAGCATCGGCGGCACCTTGGAGGAGATGACCAGGACTGTGATGTCCGTGAAGAGCAGAAGCGCATCGGTGGTCAACACATCGGGGTAGCGGTTGGTGATGTCCCCGTGCAGAGCACAGTAACACGAGCCGCTGCCGTCACGCAGGAGCACCGTGGAGTCAGCGGCGCTCTCCGTCACTAGGCGCGTCATGAGTCCACCGCAGCACGCCACTTTGGCCGACCGTGAGTACTTGCTGTTGATCTCAGAGAGGCAGGTTAGCACAACGCCCTTTTCCCTTGCGAGCGACTCGAGCACTGTTTCTGGATCCATGGCAGCGCTGCAGCTGAACCAACGGACGTCAAGTGTAGAAGAATGAGAAAAACGGGGTGACGGTGCAAGTGCAGCAGGGGCAGATGCTCCAACAGTCGAGCCTGCGATCCCGTGAAGAGAAGATTGAGACGACGATATGCACGGGCAACTGAAGCTTCACGTGGCAGGAGGTCGAAGTGGCTCGGATGGAGAGGAGTTGAGCAAACGTGGGGGGAAAAGGTGGCAGGGCAAGCCTCTTGCGTGAAGTCAGCCCCATCAGGCATCATAATCGAGAGACAAGAAGATGCTGCGAATCCATGTTTCGCAGGTGTGTCGCGTCGCGTCGTGAAGGAGATGCGCGGTTTCGGTGCACACCGAAGAGAGCGCGCATGACGTTCCTAAGTGCGATGCCGGCGTGCAGACAACCCTCGCTTGAATGGATCTGCGAAGTAAGATGGCGGCACCACATGTAATCCCCCTTCCAGTAAAGTGATACAGTCCGGTGTGGAGGAGAGGGAGGGAAGGGAGGCGCGCGCTTGCCCTGGCGAGGGCGTCTACCATTGGGGCCAGCGACTTTTGCTCGTACGCAGTAAGGAACAGTAAACATGAAAAATAGGCCGCCAATGAACAAAAAAAAACGCAACGGAGAAACCAAAAAAAAGGGGGGAGACAACCAAGCGCGTCGAAACCCCCTCCCCCCTCCCCGAAGAACGGTAACAAACATATGCATGAGTGCATGCGAGGATGAGAGAGACAGTTACACGCAGCATTGTGCACCCCTTCCCCACGCCACCCCACGTCGACTCCATCCCGGCAGTCACTGCCACCGCTGCACGCTATTGGTGCCGTCACTGTGAGCAAAGACAGAAACGGGAGAAGTACATCGCGCGCCGAACAAGGGAAGGGGTGGAGAGAGGCAATCGAGGCCGTTGGCGGGAGATCTGACGCGGAGAAACGGACGGCAGGATAGGCAACAAGAACAAAGAACAATGAAGAGCAGTCGTATCCGCGCATTCAGCCCTACCGCTGCTCCTCGACCTACCCACCCCTCCACCGCAGTCATGATCACTCTCACTAGGCGTCTCTCCGCCTCGAAAACAATCACCGCGTGCGTTGTGCAGTGAGGAGCTCAGCGTAGCGCATTGAACACTGATACTCGTGCGCATCGAGCTCGAAGGTTCTTTTTCCCCTCTTACAGCCCCCATTACCATCACTCTCAGACATACAAGTACAGTACAGCCGCGACGAGGGCCATGCGCAGCACTCGGCGCATGCCCGTGCGGGCGCCCGCGTTCTTCGAGAGCTGATTGTCAAGGTAGCGATGCAGCAAAAGAGTGAGCCCGAGCGAAGATGCCCTGCTTTGATGATTGTACAGTCCCCATGCGATTAGCCCAAGTGCCACTGCCAGGAGAAGTCGCGGGTAGCGCATTGCGGCGAACGCGATGTCACCCTCGCTGCTCTGTGCATCGGCCTGAGCTGCTGCGAGCATTTCCTTTAACTCCGACGCTGTCACCGGCGCCGGGCTCTGGTGCCGACGCCGCAACGCCATCTCCAACTCCAAGATTGTGTCTTCATCACGGAGCTCCTGCTCTGAGCGTGCAAAGGACTCGATGATTGACTTGCCGAACCACACCACGCTGCCCACCACAAACCAGTTCATCGCCTGCACGAGGAGCGACTCCGACCCCTCCAGCTCCGGCGCCGCCGCAGACACATCGCCGCCTTTAGCGCGCTTCGCGATGCTCTCGCGTGCCCGCACAACTGCCGAGAGAGTCTTCTCCACCGCCGCCTCCACTTGAAAGAAGGAGGGCAGCAAAGTTGCAGCACTCCTGCCTAAGCGTTGCATGATGCGCTCGATGATGTCGCCCGAAAAGAGAACAATAAAAAAGATCGCCTGCAAGTTGACCTTGATCACTGCCTTGCCGATCAAGGTGGCAGAGAAGAAGGTAGAGAAGGGCATCAGGAATTGCCCACACGCCATGCCGCATAGGTCATACGCCATATTAGGCCATGCAGCCAGCAGCAAGATGGCCCAGAAGCCGTACCGGCGTACTTTTTGAAGCGTCCAGTTCGTTGCGAGGGAGATCATGTCGTAAGCAGCGGCAGACTCCTGCAGATCATCCTCGTGGCGGCCCTGCAACGCAGCAGCGTAGCTCAGCGCGTAAGGCGGCACCTCGCCCAGGGCAGTGCCAGCACCCCACAGCATGCACGCTGGCACCACCTTGACCAAGTACTCCACTAGCGACATCTTGCTCGCAGCGAGCTCTGGCTGACTCTCCGGCGCGAGGCACACGAAGAGGCGCTCACGCGGGCCGTAGAAGAAGTTGGTCGGATACGTCCAGAAGTTCGCATTGCCGCAGCGCTGCACCGCCGCACACGTGCGGTAAATGTGAGGAAAGAGGAAAAGAAGGCCAGAGTGCATGCCGGTGCCGAGGCCGATCGACGACAGCACGCCAAGCATCACCCAGTAAAGCGCATCGGCCAGCCAGTACTCCACCTCACGCCACCAGCCGTTTGCCACGGCAGCGCAGTACCGCTGCCCGTCAGTGGCGGTGAGCTGCCACCATTCACTGAACTGATCCACGCTTACGGCCGTGCGGCTGCCTAGGATCTGTTCAGCAATGGCGGCAGCGCCGCCACCTCCGCGCTGCTTCAGCACCGTGGTGTAATACGAGTACACCTCGGCCGCGGTGACCTGGCCGTCCCGATTCAGATCAAACGCAGAGAACACAGCCGCCGCAGGGGAGGGCGCAATATAGTACGACACGAGGCACAATATCACCATCAGCGGCAAAAGCACGGTATTAAAGAGCGGCCTGCTTAGAGCCGCCTCTGTGTAGTGCACCGCGCCTTGGATGCTGTATGAGAGAAAGAGCAAGGTGGTGCGAAGAGGCCGGTGGATGAGACCGAGGCCTCTCCGCTCGCTTGCAAGGATTGCCTGGGCCTGTTCCAGCTCAGTCGCCATTGTGGACATCCTCCGTCTCTCACGTTAGTCTGTGTGTGTGTGTGTGTGTGTGTGTGTGTGTGTGTGTTTCTATGGCACGTGTACTCTGTTCAATGCATGTCGGCACTCCTTCGCTACTCGTGTTCTTACATCCTGGCAACGTGCGCCGCAGGCCCCCCAGTCACACACATCGATACGTGTGCAAGAGAGAAGCGCAAGCAAACGTGTGAGATGCCATGCATGTACAGTGTTTCACCGGGTGGCGACGAGTGAAGGCACATCAACGGTTCACAGCAGCGGACAAACGGAAAGAGGAGACGGGCGGGGGCGGGACGAGTATGGGCATGTCGAGAGGGAGAGAGAGAGAGACAGGCGGCGGTGCAGCCCATACCACACCGTTCTGGTGCGCAGAGGTCTCTCCTTCGCGTTCGCACTTGCCGCATGCATTGTGAGCTGGGAAAGGAGTGGAGTCGGGGAGGTCGACGTTTTAGTCACAGTAGCAGCACCACTAGTAGTGGGGACGAAGAGAGGAGGAGAGACGGGGATGTGTCACTGGCGCAGAGATGCAAATTAAACAACAGCAGTCGCGCTTCTCGTCTCTGCTTGAAAGTGGGAGCATGAAGCTAAGCAACGTAGCTACCCATCGACTTGTGCACGTGCATGTGATTCTAACCCTTGCGCATCCCCCTTCCCCCTTCTCCCACCCCACGTCAAATACGGAGCCGTCCATCGGTGGCTCGCTCACTAGCCCTCCACCACCTGAGCACTCAGCGGTCGTTAGAATGCCATCATCACTTCTTCTTTTCGTATCGTTATAGTCGCCATATTTAGTCCGCGATTAGCCCGCACGCACGCACGGAAACGCACATCATTGCACACGCCCACACAGGCGTCCCGTTAACCTTCGAAGAGCAAAAGGAGAGAGCCGCACGGGTAATCGACGCGAGGCACAAGGCGCAAGAGACAGCGCAGCACGGAGAACATTCTCTCCCCATCCTATCCCTCCCTCCGCCTCACGCGTTCTTTCCTTTCAGAGGGGTGCCAGTACGCGCCAACGCACGCACCCACACGCGTCATCCTCGACAGGGACCAAAAAATAGTCAGCTCACGTACACCCACAGGGGTGCTGAAGAAGTCAGGGACGGATAGCGGCCATCGCATGCCTTAGAACTTAAGCCGAATGTTAATCGCGCAGTAACACGGTGAGGTGAAGGAAAAGAGCACAGAGAAACGGAGCGTCGCTAATGGGGTCATCATCCGGGGCGCTCGCGCGCACGCACACGCGCAGTAGCGCGGACAGGCACATCCGCAAAGCCGAGCCGCCGTCCCCGTTTCAGAGCATAGGAGGAAGTGCATCATAACTTGGTGCCGCGTACCACGCCTGGCCGCATGCCCCGCACACCGACGTACTCACCCTCCGGCTTCGGCTGGAAACTGCGTGACTGGGACTTCTGCACCTGCATACCGCGCTCGTACTTGCGGCGTTGGGCGACACGTGGGTTCTTGCGGTCCTTCGGGCGGGCTCTCGTGAGTCCACGGTGCGACTCGATCTTCTTGCCGACCTTGCGACGATCCACCTCCTCCTGAGCAGGGCGGCGCGCCGAGGCGGCCGCGGCAGCGGCAGCCTTTCGAGAGGACTCGGCGGCCCGACGGGCACGCTCCTCCTCCCACACCGCCTCGTAATCCCCATCGCTGCAGTCGTCTCCGTCGTCCGCGCCGCCGAGGTCCATTTCGTCCTTGTCGCCGTCCACGTCGCCCATCCCATTCAAATCGCCCTCGTCACCACCGTCATCGGAGTCCGCTGCGGCAGGTTTTGATGGCTGCTTCGATGTGCGCTGGCGGCTCAGCACGTCCCCAGCCTTCTTCTGCCGGCGGCGCAGAACCTCCATAAGAGAGAGACCCTCCTCGCCCTCAACTTCGTCGTCACCCCCGCCGTCCTCGTAGGCGCCGCCGGCAATGCGAGAAAAGAACTGATCCTCGTCCTCCTGGTAGCTGATGGGCGCTATCGTGGAGCTGGCGGTGTTGCTGTTGTTGAGCGCGGACGCCTTCTTGGTGCGCACACGCGTCATGGCAGCCTGCTCTTCCCGCTCCAGCTCCTCTGCCTCCTTCATGTGGCACAACTGCTGGCGGCGCTCGCGGGCCTCAGTGTTCTGCACGGTGCGAGAAGACTCGAAGGCACCACCCTCGCCGGACTGCAGCGGACGAAGCTCGTTCAGGTGTGCAGCTGCTGTGGATTTGCCGCTGATGAGGCGGTTCAGCGAGTACTGCAGCTTCTCCTCCAGAGGCCACATCTTCTCCAAGTACACACGAATCTCCACCAAGTGGTCAATCACGGGGTGGCCTGCTACCTTGCGGCCTTCCGATTTGAGCAGGAGGTAGAATGTTACGTGCATGCAGTAGCTCAGCATGAGCTGAACCTTGGTTTCTAAGAAAGAGACAAGATTCTTGTCCGAGGGGGATACCTTACGCTCGTAGAGCAGTTCGTGAAGCGGCTGCGCGAGTGTCTTGACCTCGGCCATGTACGTCTTTAGGTCCAGCAGCAGCTTCAGCAGCTCCGGTGACTCCTTCTTGAGCACTGCCAGCCGCTCTGCCGTGGTGAGAGCGGCAAAGTCGCGCTCGACGGCCTCGATTACTGGCGCGGCATCGAGCGCGTCCAAAGAACTCTTCTTGGCCGCAGCGTCACGCCGCGAAGACACGTGAGCCACCGACACGCCGGCCACGTCGAAGTCTTCCTCGGTTGTCTTCTTGCGCAGCCCCTTCTCCGTCACCACCGCCAACTCTTCCTCTTCCTGGAATCCGCCGTTCTCGTCGTCGCCGTATCCGTCGAGGCGGTGCGCGTCCGAGGGCAGCACGGCGAACATATCCTCCTCCTCTACGCCATCCTCTCGGGTGGTCTTGCGGCTGCAGCGGTTGTGCACGACATCATCGTCGACGTACGCACCCGCGTCCCCAATGTCGAGGTCGAGATCCTCAACGGTATTGTCACTGGCCTCCTTGCGCGACCGCTTCTTACTCCCCTTTGCTCCCCTTGCCATCGGTAAACGATAACGGAATGCGCTACAACAAAAGACGAGACAATGGCGGAAAGCAGAGGATGATGATAAGCAGCACAGCGACGGCGAGACAGAGCCTGAGGCAGCAGAACACGGTGATCTACTGCTTATAACCTCCCTCCCTCTCTCGAAGTGCGCGTGGCTGCTCTTATACAGGCTTGCGTGTGTATAGGAGTGCGCGTTTATATGTGCGCTGCAGTGGGTAGCGAGGAAAGAGTTGACAGAGGGACGAGGCAACCAAGTCAAGCATCATCGGGGTGTGTGAGTGTGGTCGTATGTTTGTGGGGAAAGAAGAGGGGGTACGGAAGAGGGAGAGAGAATAATGTAGGGTGCAGCAGACGCAAACGAAAGAGACTTGCACACGTGATGGAGCTGCGTCACTTCTGGCGACAGGGCACTTCGAAATCCTGCACCGTTCCTGTATCCCTCCGTCGCTCACCCACGGCAACGAGTGCTGTGGAAGGAAGCAATAGAGACACAAGCACATAGGCGAAGCCTCACACCGCGACAGAAGTGAAGCAGCGTTCATAGGCGACACAACAGCCGTGGCGCCACCACCACGTGCCCCCTTTTGCCTCGTTGCAGAGCACGGGCACTGAGCAAGGATATAAAAAGGTGAAGCAGCACGCCCACGCACACAAGAGGTGCCACAAAAAGAAGAGGAATAAAATGAACGAAAATATTGCACAGTCCCGTCAGCAGAGGCCTACGAAGGGTACGATGTGCGCTTTCTCCTTGTGTTGATTCGAAGATTTACTTCGGCCTTTCCGCCTCTTGGTGGGCGTGGGGCGTGTGCACGGATGCACCTCGTTCGCTTATACTGTGAAAACAGGGAGGGGGACGGATACGGCAAAGAGGGTGTAAAATACAAAAAAAGGCAACGGCAAGCAGTGCGACAGTGCGTTGCTGCAGACAACGGTGTGAGCACGCACTCCTGCACCAACGTGCGCGCACCCAGTTGCTCACTTGCAACAACAATCTCCAGGCGTGGTAACCTCTTCACGTGCACACCATAGGCACATACCCAAACCCCTCGGCATCCACGCCAGGCACGTGGAATTCAAAAAACAAAAAGATAAACCGCAGTCCACCCAGTATCACGGCACCAACCACCGCCTCTATCCCCAGAGCTCCGCTGCGTCTACAGCTGGCCCGTACACGCCACGGCTCGACACCCCATGCTCCTTACACCAGCGTCCACGCACTCGCTGCAGTTTCATGTACCAGCCCCAGAATTCGTGTGTGCGCAGCTGCTCAACCAATCGCCGGTCGCGACGCATCTTCTTCGCGTAGTCGATACGCTTCTCTTGTGCGTGTTCGAACACGACGCGCGGCGTCATGGGCATCACTGGCAAGTGTCGAGATTCGCGCTGCGGCTTTGGATGATTGGCGAGAATCTTGTGTACATCGCTAAAGCCCTGATACATGCCTGGTGCCGGCGAGGCAGGCACACGGCCTTGGTAGTCCATTCCGTGTTTGGCTAAGTACTTGTGGCGGAAATCAGAGACCCAAAATGATGGACGCGCGAAATCCTCGTTCAGTACAGTGCGCCAAAACATGCGGTTGTATGGATTCGTGCGAGAGCTACTCCAACGACGCTCATAGTTGCGCGCGCGCGGCGGCACCGGATAGGCCTGAAGCGCCTTGCGGCAAAGCAGTGATGTACGCTGCAACATCATGTGTAATCTCTCCCTTCCTATCTTGCGCAGAAGCACTGCCCCCGAGTCGCAAAGCGCAACGCACAAAAACAAAACAGAGGAGAGCCACAGCAATACCGATTTTAAGGCAGTCGCCGTAGATGCAGACCGTGGGTGATAGATGCATTATGTATATGTGTGTGTGTGTGTGTGTGCAGTTGTAGGCATACAGACGCACACACACACGCACACACGCACGTGCGTGAGGGCCATCATGCCAGGGATGCAATGGATAGCCAACCAGCCACGCAACCCCCACCACGCAGGAAGGGCAGTGCCAGATTACAAGCAAAAGCAAAAAGGGATTCAGGAATAGGAAGGGGACCGATGGGGAAAGTGAGGCGAGTTTGTATGATACGAGGCATAGAGCCAGCAAAGAGAGAGAGAGAGGACGGCCTCGCCACACGCGTATGGAAAGCACGGCGCGATCGCGGTAGAGGCAGAAAAACGAGCAGTGACAGCGATGGTGTGACTGGGTGTGCGCCTGTGGCTTTCACGGAGAGAGACATAATCTTTGGAATAGGCACTCGGTGCGCTTACTGTCAGCGAGCCAACAAATACCCTCTTGTGTATCTGATGCGCCTCTCTCCCATCACACAGCCCGATTGTTGTTGGTGCTACGACTGTTACGCTGCTTATGGCTTTGGCTCCGCTCGGGGTTGCTTCACAGCATGAGCTCCTCGGCCAAAGCAATCAACGGTGGGAAAGCGCTAGTATACATATGCGTGCATGTCAAGACTGGAGCTCTCTGACAAGATGGGGAAACGGGGAAAAAGAATCAAAGGGCAGCGCGCGACAGAGAAATCGGTTCGCCTGGCAACAGGAGCGCTGCCCCTCTCGATCGCTTCCTTCTACCGCCTCACTGGCCCGCTCTCCTTGCCCTCCTTCTCCATGGCAACGTCGTGAAGGCACAGAGACATGACAACAGCAACCGCAAATAATTAAAAAAAAGTCGAACACAAGCGAAATGTGCATCTGCAGCATCATCACATACATACACATGCGCAGTGAGGTAGAGTCAGACAGAACAGACTCACATGCGCACACAAGCACCCGAGTCTGAGCGACATGCATCTGAGCAGGCAAATGGGGAAAGAAGGGGAAGGAGGGAAACAGATGCGAGAGGCAAAACAAGAAAAAAAAGAGAGCATACAAGAAACGCTTGCGTGGCGCGTGCATGCAGTTCGATGAGACACAGACGCACATAATCAGTGCCTGGAGTCGTCCTCGGAGCTGCACCGCACGCAGGAAATCAAAAAGGTGTCGGCGCTGAGGGCGTTGCCTCCCGTAGCGCCGTTTTCGTCGCCGCTCTGCTCGTCCTGAGCCATGAGTGTCCTCAGCAGCGGCGAGTGCTGCCAATGACGCTGTTCGGAGCCGGCAGTGGCTCGGTGTACATGGTGGTGTACTGCCCAGGCACCATTTCCGCTGGCGTGTAGGTCTCACCTGTGCGCACCTCCCCTCGTGGGTGGTGGTACTCGTGATTAATGGTGTAGATGCCGTCTTCAATGTCGAAAACGGCCTTGGCACCGTACTTGTGACACACATCCGCCTCGGCCGAGCGATCCTGGTACCCGGCTGAGTAGGTGGTTGCCCACTTTCCATCGTGGCGCGTCTGAAAGCGAGCGTCGCGCTGCGTGACCGCCACCTCTTCTGCTTGAGAGAGGGCGTAGTGCGTGTTGCGCAGCGGTACCGTGGCGTCGCGGTCGTTCATGTGGCGCGCCTCTGCAACGTCGTAGGCCGCATGCTCGCGGTGGGTCGTGCTCATCCAGTCCTTGGCTGCGTAGGGCTCGTAACCTTGCGGCAGGGCTTGCTTGTGGCTATCTTCTAGTGTGCTACGTAGCTGCGTACGGTCTACGGTGCGGCCACGCTGCAGGGTCTGAAATGTGCGCTCGCGGCGCCGAGGCCCCTCGCGCTCGACGTTATTGTATCGGCTCTTGTAGACGTACACGCCATCCCCGTCCTCCTTCCAATCCTTCAGGCGGTACGCTGACGGGTCCATCTTGCCAAAGTCGCAGTAGTCGTCCGAGGTGAGACAGAAAGCGTCCGGTGCAACGCCGCCTGCGTACGGTGTTGCCTCCAGATTGTCCAGCTCCCTCTTGAGAGCGTCCTCCTTGGCCTGTCCGGCGCGGAGCACGTCCAGCACACCATCATCGAAGGCGCGAGGGATGGCTTGATTGGTGGTTTGCAGTGTGAGGAACCGTGGCTTTCGCGAGCCGGTGTTGCCCTGTCCGTTTGTGCCGCCAAGGTCATCGCCGCCGGCGCCACCCTCTCCCAGCTTCTGCAGCTGCGATGCGTTGAAACCTCCTGTGTTGCTGTTACCGTCGTCTAGGATCAAGTGAAGTCCGACGTTCGTGTAGTCTAGCGTTCGAGGGTAGCTTGTCTGGTCTTTCGGGAGCGGCACTAGCTTGCGGTTGATCTCTGCTTGAAAGGGATATGGCTGCTTGGATACGACGTCGTCTGGTGCACGAGGTGGTACCTCGCCCGTGGCACCCCAGTACGCACTAGCTGCAAAGCCCTCCATACCACGTGACCTCAAAAACTCCTTGAGAGCATCCTCGTCGGCCGGGACGCTGTCGGTGCTGCGGTGCGAGTAGGTAAGGGCCCCATTGGTATTTATACCGAGTCGGGACTGCTGCATGGCGAAGTAAAGGTGGTGATGGTGTTTTTGATTCTTCGACACGCGTGGATATGCGCCAACAGGATACTTCTGCTTTCTTTTTTTTTGCTTTGCAGTATTCATTCATTCGTGCGCATGTACGTGTGTGAGTGTGCGTGTGTATGTGCTCACACGTGACCATGCGTTGTGTGCAAAAGGAGGAAGTGTGGAAGGTGGACAGACAAGGCGCGCAATGAGCGGGAATCAGTGTGGGGGATTACGGGGAGGGATCAGGGAAGGGGAAGAGAGCATCGTGCAAATGGCAATACATGGGAGTTTGAAAGAACGAGGTGGGTTCTCTGTTGGAAGCAGCCCCATGTGTATGAACTTCCGCCATGCGCACACCCCAACGGACTCAGGGCACGGGGCGAGGCCGTTCGCTCTCGGCAAGACAGATGTTCTCCTCAACCTTAGGGCTCTTCTGTGCTCAATTTACGATCATATATATCAAAAGCGTATCCGTTACTTCGCCTCGGTTCTCTAAAGAAGTGCGCAGTGTCTTCTTCCATAAAGTGGGGCAGAAACTATCCGTACCTGCACATACTAATTCACGTGCAAACGCATGCATACGCCAAGCACATTGCCAGAAAACATTTTTTTGGGGTTCCAACGGGTCCGTTCTGCCACACAGCATAACTCTAACGCCACTATACCCGGCCTGCCACATGCCTATACGCCTGGTGCAAAGCAGCATTAGAGTCGCGCTTTTACCGCGATGCACCGACTCAGCCATCGGAGCGCAGCCCATGCCTCAAACCCTACCCACACCCGCGGGGTAGGGCGCCTCACAGAGGCTCCCATTGTGCCGATCACCGCCTGGTGCATCCCTCAAGGCGGCCCAGGCTCCACACCAGTAGGCAGCGCGGGCCGGGGGCCGGATGCGTTCGAGTCACGCTGACACCTTGCCTATCACATGGATGGCACAGACGTGTCCACGGTCGCAGGTCGCAGGTCGCTCCGACGCAACGCCATCCAGGACCTGGCCACTCACATCAGCAGTCATGCATAGCCCTGACTTCGCTACGCCATAGGCACCTGACCCTGCGACGACCAGAAGCGGGGTTCGGCATTGGCAGGGATAAGAGGGGGAAGAGCGGGCGTCTGGCACTCCACACCCACACGCACACACACCGAGCAGGCACTGGACCCTGAGATGCCACGCGCTGAGGTGTCCCCTCCCCCTCCCCCTCCCCCCGCGCCGTCCGGGACAAAGGGGGTAGAGATGAACAAAAGAAGCAAAGCGCACAAACCCAATGCAGCACTGATGACACAAACGGTGACGGCGGCTTCGCAGGCGCCTCAGATGGATAGTGACGCAACTTCCTCGGCAAAAAAAAACCTCTATGGGGCCAGTACCACCGTGCGCCTGCGCACACCACCCCGCCTCTTGGCTGCTTCTTTGAACTTACAACGTTCTCCTCTTGTGCTTCCCTCGTCGACTTCTCATCTACACACAAAGAGAATGTCGAAAGACATGAGGGGAGAGTGGAAGTAGGGCTCATAGGAGGCAGAAAGGAGATCACAGCAAGAGTTGGTTGTGCCAACGAGGAACACCTCTACACCTTCTCAATTACAAGCGAGCGTCACTCCTTACTGTTGCACTCCGCCTCTTCTGTTGTTGAGCAAGTCGTCCCCTCCTCTGACTCTACCTCTTTCTTCTTATCTCTCTCCGTTTCCTTCTGTAGGTAGTGTGGCGCATGAGCCGGAGAGCTGTCGGCAGAGCCTCCTGCGCCGAGGCCAGCGGTTCAAAAACAATACAGAAACGCGCGTTTGACACTCTCGCACCATCCAGCGCGCGTGGTAAGGCTTCAGCAGGTCACGGAAAACGAATCTCCTTCACAGTGTCAGTCCCAAGCTCGCGCCTAGCCTAGACTGCGCTTCTCGGATTTCGTGAAGCATTTGCAACATTTCATCGAGAGCCTCCAGCTGGCGCTGGGTGTCACGCCGAAGCTCCTGCTCATGCCGCAGCTCCTTCTCAAGCACTCGATTGCTCTCTTTCTTCGCCAGAAACGCGTCCTCCTCACGGTGCACCGAGTAGGAGATCATTTTCATGATTCGGCCCGCCGGGTACGTGATGGCGCTGACACTACTGTCCCCGTTTGCGGCTCCTGCGACTCCGTGCGCATTGGCGGGCACGAGCGAGGCCGGTACTTTACCGTAGTAATTTTGTGTGTAGAAGGGTGGACTGGTGGACCGCAGCGGAGGCGACGAGTCAATATGGCTGTCAAAATCGCTGTGTCGGTCGTGCGGCACACCAGTTCCTAGAGGATAAGGGGGAGCAGGCACGAGGCCAGGTGCTGGCCCGTGCTCGCCTGTCGTGTCGACGCCGCCGCCTGCAGAGTAGCCTGGGGGTGCCGTCTTACCCTCGTGCCGCGGCACGTTAGTTGAGCTAGAGTTAAGCGAGATCGCTGGCGGCGGGCGAAACACGCCAGTAGATGTTTGCTGACCCCACGGCGCGGTGGGGCCAAGATTGGGTGAAACATACATTGACGAAGTTCGAGACATGGTGGATTCGATGATATAAGACAGAAACAGAAAAGAGGGAGAAAGGAGTGACGAAGAGCGGAGGAGCAAGAGAAGAAAAAAACGCACACCACAGCAATCACAAAAAGACAACAAAACAAGGGGGCAAAGCAGTCGCACCAAGTGCGAGACGCTGCGGACGAGAAGCACAGCGAAATGTGGGCAACGAGTGAAAGTTCCTCAGAGTGGGGGAGGAGAGAGGAGAGGGGGGGAGGCAACTCAAAAAAAAAGGGAAAAAGGGGATGCAGAAAGCTAGTCTTGGTAGCGGCCGAAAAAAAAACTCAAAGAGCGAAAAAAAAGGGAAAAAGGGGAAAAGCCACGCGATACTGGCGTTCCGCAAGGAGAAACAATGAACAGCGGAGTCGAACAGCAACGCTGCTGAGAGGACACTCGTGTGGGCAGTAGTGCTCAGACAAACGAGTATCGGGAACAGGAGGGGAATTCAGGGAGTGCAGGGAGCTCAAATAGGGATGCTGTGAGAGGGTAAAACAGGGGAACAGAGGTGACAGCGAGAGAGAGAGCAAGAAACATGCGAGGAGGCGAACGGCAACACAAGAGCGGGAGAACAAATACAAAAAAAGGTGCCTAATGTGCTAAACTCCTAAATAGAAATGATAAAACTGAATGAGAGTGTTGGGACACACAGACGCATACACTCCGAGAGGCGCAATCCAGGATCGATCTATAGTTGAAGAGGAAAAAGGTGAAAGTACGCGCCTTCGTATAACCAGACAGAGGAAGAGAGTATGCAGCAAATACTACAAGGGGAAGGACGTAGATTGGGGTAAGGTAGAGATAAAGGGCAGCTGGGAATCTTAGGTGTACAAGAAACAGACGATAAAGGCAGGGTCGTCAACACCGTAAAGGGTGTAAAAACAAAGAGCTGACTGTGCAACGGCCAGCACAAGCTGCGTACTTGAAGTGGGCCGGGCAGCAGCAGGAGGATGACAGCGCAGAATAGTTGCGCGCAAGAAACATGGAAAGCGAGGCCGTGCGTTTTTGACGGTTGGAATGCAGGACAGGAAGGTGTCGCAGTTAAGGAGAAAGTACAGTTCAAGAAAGAGTCGATGGGAGCAGAAGCGAGTACAATGAGGGAATGATTTGAGAAGTGCATATCCTCTCGCTGTCTTCGCATTCCCTTATTTCTCCTCGTATGGACTTTATGCAGCCCCACCACCGGAGCTGTACGTGGATGAGGAGAAGCACAGTGCTGCAGAAGACAACAAGAAAAGGCTATGGGTGTTGTGGCCACAAACGTCTCCCTGAAACAACTTGGTGTCTCGAAAGGAGCGGGGCTTGAACAGTGCACGACTCTGGCGACTACCTCAACGACTTTGCAAGAGGGAGAGGTCATGCAGCTGCGCTCGCTGACAGCTGTGCACCCCCGCACTGAAGCATCTGTTAGCGAACGCTTGCCTTGTTTCATACTTTTCATTGGCCACGACTCTCTCGCTGTTTTCTTTTTGATTTTCGTTTATTCCTGCGTGTGCGAAATGTACAGCGCATGTGCAACACAAACATGAAACAGAGCAGCGTCACCTCTCTCATGCAGTGTTTCCTCTCATCTGCAAAGAATCGACAAACCTAGACAACGGTGGTCTCACTTTCATCGTCGTGGCTGTGGATACTACTGAATTCACGGTTGTGGCTGGCTTCATTCTCGGTGGCTGAAAGCTCTTGCTGCGCGCCTTTGTCACCGTCGCGCGCGTCGTCAGACGCCTTCGTGGCAGAGTCCTCTTGCTCGCCGTCTCCGACATACTTCAGACGTGACATGAGTTCTTGAAGGCGCGAGGCAGCTACTTTGGCACCTGAGTCACCCGCCGTGGCAGCGCGCAGGACTGCGTCGCCAAACTCTTTCTTCCGCTGGCAAATTTCGTAGCAGTATTGCTCAATAGTGTCCGCAATAATGAATCGCGTTACGTACACCGACTTCTTCTGCCCGATGCGATAGCAACGGTGTACGGCCTGCTCTTCGATGGCGGGATTCCACCAAGGATCGACGACCACCACGTGATTCGCCGCGGTAAGATTCAGGCCAACACCGGTTGCTGTCTTGCTTGCCAGCACGATCTTAATGTGTTCGCTAGTCTGAAACTGACGAATGACAGCGCTTCGGTTGGACAGCGACATTGTCCCGTCGATGCGCAGAAACGCAATGTTGTAACGATCCAACGCGACGCTGATGACATCCATGAAGGAGGTGAACTGGGAAAAAATGATCATTTTATCAGCGGGATGATTCTTCTGCATATCGTGAATAGAGCGCAGCACCATTCGGAGCTTCGTGCTCAGCTCGAACTCATTCTTCTTGTATTGAGCAATTCGCTGGCTTGAGTTTGGTGTGGTCTTTTTGAACACAGAACTAAAGGTAATAGTATGCGCGCACGTCGGGCACTCGATTCGCATGGCTATGTCGTCGCCATCGACCGCGTCACGGAACCGCAGCAGCAAGCACTCGTGGCAGAACGCGTGGCCACACTTGGTGGCCACTGGCGAGCTTGCTTCACTCTTGCAAATGCCGCAAACAGAGATCTGAACGGCACGGCCCTGGCTGATCCAGCTGTGGCAGCAAGCCTGCCGAAGCCGCGTCATCATGGCAAAGATATGAAACACGCCCTCTTTGTTTTCTGATGTCGCCAAAGCGCTTCTTGAGCGTGCCAAGATGCTGTTGTAAATGTGTGACTCCCTCACGCTGAACGGCTGCTTAATGACGACCTCCGTCTTTGGCGGAAGCTTTACGAGGACCTCCTTCACGCCATTTCGCATCATCACTGGGCCACGTCGCAGAAATGCCGGCTGTAGAGACTTTGCGATACTCCGCTGCAGCAACGGGTCGGCGAGAAGCTCCTCCGCATTGCCTCCTGGGAGCACAGGCAAACGCGGAAGACCGATAAAGTGGAGAAGGTTCTGCAGGTCATCGATGGAGTTGTGCAGCGGGGTCGCAGTCACAGCCCATCGGTGAAGCCCTTGCAGCTCCTGAACAGCGCGCCAGCGTTGCGTCCGTGCGTGGCGAATCATGTGGGCCTCGTCGAGAATGATTCGTTTCCACTGAATGTGAAAAAGCGGACCGGCCTCTTTTCGACTGAAAGCAAACGTGCGCGGATCGTCACCGGGAATAAAAGCCGAGGCCGCAGAGTTCGTGAGTGTATCGTAAGTGGTGATGACAAAGTCAAACGTTTCAAGCTCCGTGCTGCTGATCAGCTTGCTCTCACCGTGATAGAGGTACACGGTTATTTTGCGAGAAGACTTCACTTTAGATTCGATCTCAGACTTCCATTGGAGCATGAGAGCAGCCGGAACAACAACAAGGGTGCGCAATTCCTTTGAGTTGATGAGATGAAACTCCCTCCTTTCGACATCATCGAGAAAATCTAACGCGCGCTTCTGATAGGAAGGATGAAACTTGCCCGCAAACGTCAGCCACTTATCAATCTCTTCACGAACTCTCTTGTAGTTCCCCTGTTTCGTTTTCAGCAGATCTGCAGTGGTGGTGATGAGTGATGACAGGTCGTCCGCCGGCCGGTTGATTCGCGAGCAGTTTGCAACGACACTGATTCTCTGCAGCTGCCGAAGCACCGTCATCAAGCGACTCCCTTCGGCTAGCATTCTCCGTTGCCGTATTTGCTTCGAGTACAATCCCTTGTTCACTTTGTCAGACACCAGACACAAGCCAATCATCTGCACCGTTTTTCCCATACCGAGATGATCCGCCATGATGCCACCGATGTGGCTCATTTCGCGCTGCATCATCCATCCCACACCTTCTTTCTGAAAAGGCAGTAGCTGCGTGCTCATATCAGGGACGTCTATGCTCTGCAGCTCATCCTCGTATGAGAACGAGGAGTAGAACCCGCGAACTGGGGCTGCATCGGAGGAAGACAAGGAGCCTTGGCTAAGCACAGCTAATTTGCAGCATGAGAAGTCGAATCGGAAAAGTTTGCAGACTCTCATTGGCGTGCCGGAGAGCAGATTCTCGGGTTCTTTTTAAAATACAAGCGTTCTGTGAAGATGCAGAGCCTACTCAAAAAAGAAAGGTGTTTGGGCGGCTGATCCTGTGAATAAGCGCCTGCTCGGTGAAACCAAGCTTTCTTTTCCTATTCGCGTAGAGGGAAAATACTGCACTTGATGACCGCTACCCTTCGTGCTTGAGTAGATAAAAGAAGATTCACGACGAAGCAAATAAAAAGGTGGGACATGCAAAATAAAGGCAAAAGTTAGGGTGAGTGTTTGCTCTGGTGGTTAGGTTGCTTGTTGAAGTCGTTTTGACAACATGATACATCACCGCTGAAGCAGATTCGATGTGACACATTATGTGGCTCCGCTTGCCACGTGGAAACATCCTCAGGAGACGCCCCGTTCTCGGCGGCGTATGCTTCGCATTTTTATGTTCTATTTGCTCAACTTGTCATGCGTACACAGCAGCAGTGAGTCGAGAAAAAAACGAAAAGATAAACACGCATAAACGAGGTTCTTGGTGTAACCTAAACGCACAGCAGAAAAATCACGTTAGCTTTTTTGACCTTGCTTTTCTCCATAAAGCTTTTCCTGGATTTGCCTCTTGACAGCTGCCTCTTCCGCAGAAAGAATGTATTGTGTGCATCTCTCATCACCGCTTTCATCGAGAAAAATGGTTGTCATCTCTACAAAGTTCTCGTCGTCTTCACACTCGGGATGCACCCCGACATCAGTGGAATCGCTACATCCACCCATATCATCCAACTCAGGGCCCGTCGCTACCACCATTGAAAACGGGTAAATGCGAGCCATGCATATTGTACTATAGTTCATCTCAGCGAAACGCGGCAGTATAGATGCAGGGGAGGTCCATGACTCTTTTCGTGCACGGCGATGCGAGATCTCGCTGAACACCTCATCACTGCTAAGCACAGATGCCCGTTGCACGTACCTCGACAGGTGTCGCACTTCAACACTCTTCAGGTCAAATTGATGGGTCAGGCTTTTCCCATCTGCCACTTGAGCTACGGTGTCGAGAAGCCTGTACATAGATTCCGCCTTGTTTGCAGAGTAGCGATAGTAGGTAAAGGCGTTTAGGCATCCCACAAACACAGCAAACGAAATGTGCGCCGAGACATTCATTTTAACTTTCGAGTCGATCGCTCTATGGAAGAGCATTTCCAGCTGACGGAAAAACGAATGAAAGACAAGACAGCTGCATAGCTCTGGTTCTCCAGCCGCGTGAAGGTTAAAACTCGGCGCACACTTCCCGTACAATGCACTGCTTCCCTTCGATTCGATATCCTTTCGAAAGCCTATCGAGCGTTCAACAGCCTGACTGAAGTGTTCTTGGCACGTTTCCATCGAAAGCAGAGGACTTACAAGCGATGCACACAAAATTGAACAAGCGCTGCACCACAGGGAAAAGAGTGCGCCTTTCGAGTCAGCTTGCTTTTTTATGGCGTGAATGCCTGTATCGGAGGCGCTACGCATGCAAAGAAGCTGCTTGACGCTGCTCTTTTCTAAGGCCTCTTCGACTTTCGCGCACGCATCGAGCCAAAGGCGACTAGTTCTCGCCGGAAAGCCGAGAGCCGTGCTTGCCCACAAATCAAATGTTGTTGATGAGATAAAAACGCCGACCTTTTCGAAAAGAATGCGATGCAGCAAGGATGCCAGCATAGCCGGAATGAGTAAAGGTTTTTCAAGAATGCGAAACGGTTTCCGTTGCTGAACGTGCCTTTCGTCTATCAAGTGCGTCTCCTCGCAAATGTGCCCAACTATCTTGTCAATATCGCCGCTCTGCAGCAGGCAGTCAAGCGATACAAGTGGCAGCAGTCCGTTTGTGTCATCCTGCCTCACCTCCTCTAGCTGCTTGCTAGGCTTGATAAAATACTCGTTCACCAAAAACGCTGCAAAGTCAGCCTGCCTATGGTAGGCCAGAATTACGGGCTTCTCGATGTTCAACTCAGCGCTCTTCGGTGATAACGCCATCCTTTGTCTGGCTGCCTGAAAAGGATGCGTTGCGAGAGAACACAGACAAAACCTAACA
Source organism: Leishmania arabica (assembly GCA_000410695.2). NCBI lineage: Eukaryota > Euglenozoa > Kinetoplastea > Trypanosomatida > Trypanosomatidae > Leishmania > Leishmania arabica. The sequence goes on from CM004669.1 coordinate 281,244, forward strand.
GGGCACCGATGGTAGGGTTAGAAGAGGGAAGAAAGGAGAGTTTAGAGAGTCAACAACGAGAAATGAGGCCTGTGAGAGCAGGTGTAGTTGTGCGTGCGTGGCGGGAATGCGGGAAGTGGCGGCGCTTCTTTTTGGTGCGTGGAGAAAACGAAGGCTGGGGGTGCTGAGCGCAACACCAACGCGCATTCCTGCGCTGATTCACACAAGGTTTCTTTACTTCACTGAGGAACTCTGCTCACCACTTTAGCTGATGGCTGGGGGCGCACCAACAACATACCTCTTCTTCATGAGATGCAGCGGAAAGCTGCAGCTTTGATGCTCGACGCGTATACTGTTTCACCCAAAGTTAAGTTTGACTGTGGCTGGCATCACTCCGCCCACTACGAGGACAACTCAATGATTGTGAGGGGGGGGGGTGAAGTCCGGCATGGCCCCCACGGAGGTTAGTGGGGCGGTGGCAGAGTGCTCAGAGCTTCATCGGAGGGTCCTGTCCAAATTGAATCAGTTTCCAGCGCCGATTGATTCGCCCCATGTGTGCACTCTGCAACTTTACACCTTTTGTTCTGGATCGAAGAAGCCTGGACGGGTGAGGTAGTAAAGAGTGAAGCAATCTGCACAGTGAGAAAAGGGTCATGGAACCTGCGTCACAGAAGCGCAGAGTACAAAAAGGTGCTCCAGACAAGTTCACCGTTTGGCCCGAGCTTCCTGATATGGCCTCGCAGCCGCAGCGACGCATTCGTGACGCATCTCTTGAAGGCGAAGGAGGACTCTCATACATCAAAGCTGCTTCCTCAACAAGAATGCGCCACCTGTCACTTCTCCTGCTCCTCGCTCTTCTTTCTGCCATTTTTGATCAACTAGAAGCCTGTGCTTGGAGTACTCACGTGGACACTGTGGAGTTTTATCCCCGAGAAGCATTCACAGAAGCTCTCCACAAGTCCCTTTGCGTTTACCAGAATACATATATATAAGCGTATATATGAATATATATATATATATTTATATATAGACGAGGGAGCCTAGCAAGTAGAATTGAAGTCATGAGCTACATGCAGAACAGTTGTTCCACCTCGCAGGAGAAAACTGACATGTTTGTCACCTCATTGGATGTTTTCAGTAGGCGAGCATACTTTGACCCATATACAACGCACGCTGACATTGATATGCTTCCCGCTATTCCGACTTTGGCACAGGCACAGATCGACAAATCGCCTGTGGGTGGTGCATTTCATAACGCGCGTACATTAGATGGTGGCACCGAGCAAAGCGTTACTTTCGATGAATCAGCGGTCTCGAAAGTGAAGCGTTTTTCTACACTCAGCGCTTTTACGGCTGCAAATTCGGTACTTGATTATTTAAAGGAAAATCTGGGAGGAGTTGTGCTTCCAGACGATGGAGTAGGCAGGGACGTATTGTTCGAAAGACGTCGGTCTTTCTTCGACTCCCTCTTTACCATAGAGGAAGATATGCGAACTGCTCTTCCATGTCGATTCTCTACCAACGAGGCTGATAACGTATTTCGCAGCGCCGCCGACGAGCCCCTGAGCTCGACAGAGTCATATAGAACGCGCCTTGCCGCGCTTGAAAACCTTCGGGCTACCCTGGACTGCTGAGGATAGATCCTTTACCTCTGCCAACTGTAAAGAAGAAAGGCGAATAGGGCAGAAAGCGTTTTTTCTTGAGGTAGGCTGCAGCGTGCCCTCGCCGTATTTTGCATGGCGAAGGGGTGTGACGGTTCTGTTTGAGGGAGCTCATGCTCTGAAACATATGTGTTTTGGTAGGAGTATGCCACGTTTTTCCCCACGGCCGAGCGAAAAAAGCGGTTTACTCTGCAAGAATCTGATAGGCATGCATTTGTGCTACTCATTGGTGTATGTGATTTCTCTTTTTCCTTCCATTACTTTTCCTACTCCTCGCTCCGCGTGTCTATTCCTTTGCTATCTTACTTTCCCTAGAGGCTGCAAGTGAAGAATGCGTAGGTTTTCGGTACCGTGCGGCCTTGTGTCTACAAGAGCTCTGCATATACCGTGGAAGTCCAAGCTACCCTTAGCTAGCGATCCGAGGTGGCATGGACTGGGTCAGGCAGTCGTCAATCTCGCGCGGTCATGTGATACTGGAAAAGCTGCCTTTGATGAGTGTTGTGCGGCTCGAGAGCAGCTGGAGTTCATCGTGCAATCTATGGGATATGATATGGCCATCTACATTTTTGGCGGCCTCGTCACAACCAGCCTGTTCGAAGTCGGAGGCGACGTCGATTTTGTTGGAATTCTTGACGTTGAACCTGGTTTTGCGGAAGCGGGCGAGATTCTTAGACGGTCTTCGAGTGAGTTGCGCCGCCTTGGGCTGCGCTCCCGCGCATATCCAAAAGCTCGCGTGCCAGTTATAAAGGCTGACCGAGTAAGCCGCAGCCTTCCAGGCTCGCCGTTTCACAGCTTGTCTTGCGATGGAATTTTTCAGTTTAGCAGACAAGTGAACGCCGCTGAGGCAGAGAGTTTCAGAAATCGCGTCGAAACAAATTACAACGCGACGTCTGTGGAATGGAATAGCTCGTATCAGTTTGCGACGGTGCAGTTTGCGACTACCTCCTCTCTTATCTACGGGCTCGCCAACCTGAAGGCGCACAACGAGGTGGAAATTCCACTTCGACTTCCTGTCGATGTGCGTTACGGTCCCGAGGTATACAGATTCCCGTTTGACTTCTGTCTGTCCTCGACGGGGCTGCGGAGCTCACATGTTCTTGGTGAGGCATTGGCCCAGTACCCATTCTCGCGGCATTTGCTTCTCGTCCTCAAAAAGTGGGGTCGTGCTAGTGGCATTATTAACTCTATCGACGGACTTTTAGCCAGTTACGCGCTGACAGTGATGGTGGTGCACTTCCTCTCGCTCGTGAAGGCGATACCAAAAGTCACAGCTGCGAAGCTGAATGAAAGGCCTAAGGCGTTGAGTCACAATCCCCAGTATCGTCCTCTTGAAGATGCGCGCCCAGATGCCATGGCGGAGGTCGGCTACTTGCTCGCTACATTCCTCGAATACTTCGGATGCACTTTTGACTACCAACAAAACGTTGTGTGTACGACAAATATGGCCTTGACGAAAGTGAGTATGGGGTGGGACAGAGATAACAGCGCAATCGGGAAGCCGCCCTTTTTTCACTTTGCTATCAAAGACCCGTACGGCTTGGATAACGTTGCTCGCAATCTGGACCTGGAGTCTACAGTATATGTTCAGAAAGCTCACGATTTGGCAGTGAAAATGGTGATGGACGAATTCAACGATCCCACGTTCCTTGTTTCAGCCCTCACCAAGGACCCCCGGAAACCCCCTCGCGTAGTGCGTTCTCTGAGTGACCGTGGCATTCACTCTCAATGTATCCCTTCAGATCAGTTGGAAGCGCGGCATGTCTTGAACAAACTCCAATTTCAACAGCGCAAGCGATCGATGGAGGACTTTGGTGAGAGGGCAGTGAAGAACAAAAATAATCAGAACACTGCATCTGATGTCACGAAAAATGTTCTGGGGTGGATTAGGAACGATGGTGTTTTGTAGTTGCATTTTCTACCAAACGCACGTCAGCGTAAACTTAAGCTTTTCAACGAGCACGGCGCAACTCAGTTTCCGTTTCTTTTGGCTCTTTCCCTCCTTTCCGCCCGCGGTAAGCTAGGTGAAGTAAGCAAAGCAGATGAACTTCTTCACTCCGCCGCTGAAGAAAGGCGCACCTCAGAGGCGTGCTCCGTTGCTTAGTATAACCAAAACACATGCCATGCCGAACAGTCATGCCACTCTCCTGGCGGAACAGGCAGACACTTGCAATTGCCCCTCTCTTGAAGCCGCTTTGATTGGATGTTTTATTTGTTTCTCGTTTCTTTGTCTCTCCCCTTTTCCCGCTTTATCGCTTTTGCGTGCGTGCTCCATCGCTTGTCTTCTCTGCGGTATCCTTGGAGGTCTCATGGGTGTTGGGTTTGCCTCACCGTCCCATACACTTCGGAATGGAGTCTATCCTCGCCTCTTTGGAGTGGGAGTGCGAGACGCTGCCTGTACCTGGCTCGCACAGCACAGTTCCCGATGATGACTTCCCGCCTTGGAAGTGCATCAGTGAGGTGATCCCTGGTCTCTACCTTACTTGTGCCTCCGAGGTGGCCGATAAGAGAAAGTGCGCCGCGATGGGTGTAGCTCTTGTCATCAACGTGTGCGGAGAAGATGACGTTACGAAGTACCGCGCCTTCGAAAAGGACGAGAGCGAAGCATATGCGTTTCGCCGGCTTGATTCGCAGGAGAGTTTTGTCTGCGAGTTGAGCAGCTACTGCCGTTTTGCAGTGAACACCCCAAAGTCGAAGAGAAAAGTGTTTGTTGTGACCATTCCTGCAGAGGATGCACCGACGTATTGCATCGACCAGCATTTCATGGAGTGTGCAGTGCTTATGGAAATTGTTTTGCGGTCTAGAAAAGGCTACGAAACGGTTAGCGATGAGGACTACACAACTGTCCCGGCTGTGGCAGTGCATTGCATGGTTGGCGTGAGCCGGTCGGCTTCCATTGTCGTTGCTTACTTCATAAAGAAATACGGCTTGTCTCAAGACGACGCTATCAGTCTAATCCGCTGCACGCGCCCGGTAGTCCAGCCGAACCCCGGGTTCCAGCGGCAACTCTCCATGTGGGCGGCTCTCCGAAGCTATCGCATCGTTGACGAATGGACGGCCAAGGTGCTTGCTGTCGAAATAAAGACCAAGTCGAACCTTGTCGAGCTAGCAAGCACTATGTTGCCAACCATCTTGCGGGCGAAGAAGTGTGAAAACGAGCGTCGCTACTTCGGGTCGCTCATCAAAAATGCTGCGCCGAGCGAAGCAGAACTGCATGCTGTATACCGGGAGCTTCGCTCGGTTGTCGCTGCGGATGTCGATAGTGAGGTCTACACCGACATTCCCAACTACTTCGGCTATGTTGCCGAGGTTGTGTGCAGCATCGATTGCGCTGCTCCAACGGTGCTGCAATACGCCACGGACTTTCGAAACTCACTCGTGTGCAACGATGCGTTCTATTATCGTGTAGTGAAAGACGTGGCTCGCTCTGGTTTCGAAAAAGACACGTTCGACACCATTCGCGGCTTTTGCTCGCTGTTTGAGGCCATCTACGTTAAGCACCTCTGCGCTCGCAACTCTGGCCACCCCGAAGCCTTGAACCCAAGTGCAGGCGATACGGGGTTGCCGTCAGCGTGCGCGCTTTCATTCCCCTTTTTGTTTCTTGTGGCGCCTTACGCCGAGGGGTTTGTGCAGTTTAGCGAGTGGAACGCGCTGGTCAATGAATTCGAGACTACAGGGGACGCGCTGAGCGCCACCGAGCTTCGGCGACTGAAAAACGAGACGGTGCGCATGTTTCTTCAGTTCTTCTTCCAATCTTCGCGCGCTGCGGAAGGGTCTGCCGCAACAGAGAGCTACACGAAGCTCGGTTTCTTGCAAAACGATGCTGAGGTGGTGACATTTAGGGCAGTGGAGTCGGATCTGAAGACTGGCGGCGGCTTCATTGCCTCACTCGAGAGCGTCGTGGCGGTTTCCCAGTCAGTGGGCGAACACGTTGCGTTTCTCCTGCTGTGTAAAATGCTGAGCGGCATACTCGCTTTTCGTCTTCTTTTGGAAGCAGCGGAGCAGTTCCTGTCCCAGACATACGGCGAGCGACTGGGAGAAAGTGTGTCGCTTGCTGAGGAACTTCTGCCGCTACATGTGATCTCTGCGGCGGCTTTGTCACTAGAAAGCGCGTACACGGCAGTGCATTGCAAACCATGCAAGACCGGCGATTTCTTCAGAGGTGAGCTTTCGAGTCTTTTGGAGACTGGGGTGTTGAATCCTGCTGGTGTGGTGTCGCTCTTTCAAGCAGCGCCGTAGCTGGGTCTTTTCTCATGGTGGCTTTGCGGGCGCTTCTCCAGTGCGTGTCGCATTGCCAGTCTTTGTGTCATTGTTGCCTCGTTCCTGTGAAAAAAGAGGGTCCCTGTTTGACTGTCCACACCAATCCCTGCACCCTAACTAGCACCCTGGGAAAGAAGACAAATACGTATGGCAGCGCGCACGCGTGCTCACAGGTGGAGACCGTTCGGCACTCCTCTCGACTCATGGAACGAATCAAGAAGAGCTTCGCCGCGAAAGTAGGAATAGAGGCGAGCAAAGGCGCCAACGAACCCCACGGCAGACCACGAAAAGACGAACAAGATCAGCTCGTGCGTATGGTGCAGCCTGCGTGTTTGCCCTCCACCTCTCCTTGCAGCCTGCAGAACTGCTACCCATGGATTGGCTTGTCTGTTCCCCGGCTTCACACCTCAACCTTTCTCCACCACCATTTACCTCATACTTATGCAAACATGTCGAAGTATTGACTAACGCTCCGGTGTGGGTGTCCACTCACACGAATACTCTCGTGCTGCTTTTTCGCTCTCTTTTCTCGAGCGGGAGGCTGCGCGATACGAGAAACCGAAGAGACGGAGAAAACAGCACCCACCGTCGTCAGAGCACAACAGTACTTTAGGCGCTCTAGCCTGTGAGAAGCACTAGCCAAGAATGCCGGCGGGGTTTAATGATGCGTGCTCGGCGTTTTTCCGAAAGCACTTCGACATGTTTGACCGCGACAAGATTGGGCGCGCTCGAAACGAAGACTTTGCCACGTTGATTCGTGCCTGCGGTGCTGCCCCGTTAGAGGCCAGCATCGGGGATCTTTTAGCCGTCGCAGACCCGAGTCACCGTGGCAGCTTCAGCTTTGACGACTTCTGCGCAGCTCTGAAGAAGGCGTTTGCAGTCTCGATATCTCCACAAGAAGTGCGTGAGGCATTTCAGGGCTTTGACCCGGACAAACGTGGCCTCATCAGCCCGCACGAGCTCCGTTACTTTCTTACCACCCTGGGCGACGTTCTCAGCGCCGAGGAGATGAACGAATTCGTGGAAGAGATGCGCTCCGAGATGGACATCGAGGGCAACCTGGTCGTGGCTGACAGCATCTACAAAATGACCCCAGAGATGTTCCGCTAGCTTTGTTTTCGATGCTCAAAAAAGAAGCTAGAGTACCGCTGCGTTTCTTTAGGCCGTGCTGCTGCCACCCCCTCTCTCCCCCACACATCCGAGCAAGGCGGAGGAGTCGAGGTGTGTGTGTGCGCGCGCTTTTTTTCGATTTTGCTTCGTACTTGCAATGTACAAAAGGATGCTGATCTCCAGAAAGCGTAGCAAACCCTCTCCCCCAAAGGAGAAATAGAACGCGAGGGAAACATCGACATTACTAGGTGCGCCCGAAGAGAAGGAGCGCCTTTACTCGACGTCACCTCTCATTGCTTAGCCGCGTAGCAGGGGCTGGTGCTGCGTTGAGGGACACGAGTCGCGCGCGCCAGAAGCGCGGAGGTGTTGTCTATTTCATCAACCTTCCTTACCCCCTCTCCCCCTATACAGGTCAACCAATGAGGCGCGCGCGTGAGCGTGAGACTGTGCTTAGGGGCCGTTTCTCTCAGCAGCACGGACTTGAATTGTTCAAGTGAGAAGAGGTGCGTTCTTCTGGTGTCAAGAGCGTTCCTTTCGTATGCTTGGTCTCGAATTACGTGCCTTTGGGCGTCACGGTGCTATGCTTTCACGCAAGATCTTCTCATTCACGCAAACACTCTCCTCGCACTCGCGCGCTTCTTCTCCGCTCCGTTCATCTTTGCTTCGTCGTTCCGCCACCTTTGGCACTTGCCCATCGTTTGTTTCTTCTCCATTTTGAGGCCACGCGTCCGTATTGGTTACGCGGTGAAATCAAAACCGCCGCAGCCACGGAAACAAGAAGACACAGCTGCGTTGGCGGTTCATCAGGTGCTTCTCTTCAGCTCCTACCGGCACATCGAAAAGTTGTGCGAGGCACTTTGTGTTGCTGTCTCAGAACACGCGGTGGCCTGGCGGAAGTGTAAAGAGCAGAAAAACATTTATCGAGTCTGAGACGTCGATCTCGTCCATCATACTCGCGTCAGCATGAGTGCAAACCCCGTCATTCTCGAGGACACCTTCACAGTGAACGGTGTCAACACCGAAGGCACGGTGTACCTTCGAGTGTCGCGTATTCGCTGTGTCAATCAGGACGGCTCCCTCACAATAACAATGGACATCAACTCCGAGGAGCTCCCTGTTGCCACGAACGACCGCCTGACGATTGTGCTGGCCAACTCGCTTGAGCTAGGGGGCAAGACGGGAAGCAAGTACTACGACCACAGTGTTTATCACCGCGAGACGCGACTGAATGACTGTGACTACGCCATGCACGGCCGCGTCTACGGACACGAAGTAGTCGAGAGCGGCCTAGAGGTGAATGTGCACATTAGCTGCGGTGGCTTGCTAGTGAACATTGTCGGCAAGCCGCAGGGGCTGCGAGATGTGCACTACAACAGCGACGTGTACATTTTGATCAAGCGCGTCAAGAACTGAGAGACCAAGGCGAAAAAATATGCACATATGAGACGCGTCATCACCGTCGGCGTTCGCGTGGGAAGGCTTCGCCGTACGCTCGCGATTTGTGTGTGTGTGTGTGCGTATCCGCATGCAATTGTTTTTGTGTCGGTGTTATCGTGAGACACACATTAATTCTTCTCCGGCGTAAGAAGAGACCTTAAATCGGCCATGGGAACTTTCCTACCACAGCAACGAGTGAGAGACGGACGACGGTGTCCCGTGATGGGCACAGCGCTAGACTGCTCTGACGCGGCGTACGAAGCCGCAGGTGTGCGTTGTCTCCTGCAACGATATCGCATGCGTATCACTTCAGGGGTGTTCTACCAAAAGCGCGTCGCTTGAAACGGGTGGAATCACAAAAACGAAAAACAAAAATGACAGGCACACGTCACCCGACACGGTGCTTCTGTCCCTTCGTCCTACAGCCGGGTTGTCTCTCTCGCCCCAACGTTGGCGCGGAGGGGTGGCGATGATGGTAGGAAAGCGGTACCTTCAGAGGAGCTGCCGTAGATGATCGCCGTTCTCTCCTCTCTGCACTTCATCGTCATCTCTCCGACCCCTTTCTTCGCACACGCACACACGCACGCACGTTTTTGCTCCCCTCCTCCCTTTCTGCCCTTCCCTTTGGACTACCTCACCTCTTCAGCCTGTTGTTCTGACCAGCGGGAGCGGTACCACCTCGGGGGTCCTCTTCTACTGGCAGAAGCCACAGTGCGCAAAGGCTGTGGTTGCTCAGCTACACTCACTCTTTCACTCTTCACCGCAAGCAAAGGCTCGCCACGCAAATGCGGTCGTCTTGCGCTACCGGTGCACTGCTAAACGCAGTGATCGCGCAGCACTCCTCCTCTTCCACCAACGCGACAGCCCGCCTCTACACCTCCAACTTTGGCAAGGCTAAAGCAGACGCCGAGCCATTGGACGCCGAGCAGCCCTCTGACAACTCGGACAGGGTATCAAAGGGACCGTTATCCTCCTCCGCCCCGTCGCAGCCGCCGCAGCGATACCGGCGGCGCTCCTCTGACCCGCAAACACCGCGGGAAAGGGCCGACTTTCGGCGCGACTACAAGTACGCAAAGCATCGCCCCCTCCCAGACGCTCCGTGGCGACAGCTGAAGACGAAAACGTACCTTGACGACGCGGAGCGTCTATATGGTCGTAAAGAGACTTGGCATACCGTCGAGGACGCTACTCTGCGGGAAAAGCTGGTTGCTATTCTGCAGGATTATCTGCGTGACACCCTTGCAGCTGCCCGCCTAGAGGCCAAGGATGCCCGCAAGTACGCCTTTCTGTGCTCCACCGCAGCGAAGCACTACCGCGCTCACGTTTCTTCGGGGGCCTTTGGGCTGCCAGAAGGTTTGCAAGAGTGGGCACGGGGCGTGGTAGCCGGGTGTGCCTCCTCACCCTCCACCGCGCACTCGTCCACCACGCTGTCGACGACTCCTGAGATGAAAGAGGGCGACGAACATGCGGAGGGGGTGTCGCAAGGAACGGGCGCCTCTTTCGTGCCGTTGCATACAGCCGCGGCAGATGAGCATCACGGCGATTCTGCTGCTGCTTCTCCTTCCCAAGAGGAACGTGACGCTGCTCGGTTTCGCGAGGAACGCCGGCGTCGCGGTGCCGAGGCGAACCTGGCAAATACCGTTGCCATGGCAGGCCTGCCTGATGCTGACAGTCGGCACTCGCCCCACTCTGCTTTTCCTTTCCTTCGGCAACGCGCGGTGGAGAAGGGGACGACGCTCGATCCGTCCTTGGTCGACTGGACGGCGAAGTACTTCTCTGAGGATGACGCTAGCACGTTCGCGGAGCCGCCACGGCTTCGTGCGGGCATGCTAGAAGACGAGGAGGGATCTGTATCCGATCGGGAAGCAACCGGAGACGGCCGACAGGAGGAAGGCGCTTCGCCTCTCGGGATACTCGGTGCCGCCAAAGGCAAACGCCCGTCAGGCTTTGCGCCGCAGACGTTACCTGTGGCTCACCGTTCTGCCTCAATGCATGCACGTCACCGTCTGGGGCGCACGTTGCGCGACCACGAAAACCGTCATCGCGCCACCTTCGATGCAGAGGGCATCTACTACAAGGTTCGCCGGCAGAGCGAGGTCGAGGAGCGTGCGCCGAAGCCACAGCAGGTGAGAGCCTCCGACCTGGAGGCGCTTGGCCGGAAGGTCGACGTGGTGAAGGTGCCATGGAGTGTGGCAGCCAAAGCAAAGGCACAGGGATACTCGAGTGACACACTGCGGGCGAAGGAGCGGCTGATTCGACTCACCCGCGGTGAAGACCCCGAAACAATTCCATAGGGCCGAACCAGCGAGACGATCAGAGTAGCGGAAGACAAACAAAGGAGGGGGAGGGCTGGTGGGGAACGGTGCTGCTACCCCTTCTTCTCCCGCTTCTCTCAACAAATTGCCAACCCGTCTTACCCTCTGCATCGCCTTGCTCTTCTTAACGCGAAACGCAAACCCTCACAGACGGCGCCTTTCGAGCACTCCGACGCATTCCGACTGAAGGAAGAAAGCGAAAGCAGCAACAGCTGCCCTGCATCCGGGGGCCCTGCGCCTGTCTGCTCTCCTCGTCCGTGTGAAAGTCTGGCGCATACCGGACATGTGCGTGTGTGGGAGCTACTGCAGCAGCAGTTAGGGGGAGAGCAGGTGTGTGCGAGAGGTTAATTTCTGCCTCAGTTGCACAGGTTTGGATTCACATCAGCTTAACACAAGAATTGCGACAACAGCAAAGCCAGAAAGCAGGGCAGGAGAGTTGAAGGACAAGGAGGCGTATGTGTGCGTTGCCTTGTTTCTTTCTTTGGGAGGAGAGGGTGTGGGGGAGGTGGTAGCGCGGTTAAAAAACGATGAATGGATCCGACATCGGTTTCTCGCCCGGCCTCACGACATAGGCGGCATGACATGCCGCGCCACGCTCTTTGCAGTCAAAGCGTTGCACCTGCTCGAGTTGGCGACGTGTGTCTCACCCGCCTCCACGCCCCCGATGGACCTCGTCGCACCCTAGCACAGCGTTCGTCTGATCACCTCCTTCATTCCGACCTGCTCCTTGCAGAACTCGATAAACGCGAGGCGCGATGGACGCGGTACCCACGCTGACGCGCGCGGTGTCGGAGGCTGCTCTGACTCACTTGACCTCTCTCGCTCCTCTCTCATGTTTACTTCTTGTGTTGCCTCCAACACCGTTTCTCCATGAGACAAGGCACGAGAGGGGCATCCCACGGACTCTGCACCAACAACAGTAGCGTTGCGCGGACCCCTTTCTCGAGGATACGGGCACTCTAGGAAACAGACACGCAGGAAAGGGGGGGGGCGAACGTTGCGGGTGTTGGTGTGTGTGTGCTAAGCACCAGCGAAGGTGAAGGTGTCGCATAATGATTGCTTGGACAAGGCGCCACCACGCGCGTCGTGCAAGCCTTCTTTGGTACAGAGGGGAGGTGGTGCACTTTTCCGCGGATGCACAGACTGGGATGGTTCGCCTCGTCCCATGCCTATGCGACAGCGCTGCAGCCACCTCGAGTGGCGCCGGCGTTGCTGGAGTGAGGGACGAAGAGGTCAGGCTGTGGCGTCAAGATGCGTGCCGCGCGCAATGTGTGCCCTTCTCCTCTCAACAAGCATTTGTTTCTGCAGCCCCTTGGAGCGCAGATACGACACAGGACGAGGATGTCCTGGAAGCGACAGCGGCATGCATGTTTCCCTGCTACATCTCGTGTGGCTGTCCAGTAGTTGTGCAGGTGTCGCCTGGACCCCTGCACAACTCAAATGCCTCCGAGGCCGAGGCGAAGTCAGTTAGTTGCGCACCATCTTCGTTACATGTGAGGCGCCTCTATGTGCACAGTCCTGCTGGCAGCAAACAAGGTACCCACGATGCCCACACGGCTTCCTACTACGCGTGCCTACCAGATGCCAGTTTTCAGTGCTGGCAGGAACACAGTAAAGTCGTCGACGGTATCCTGGACGTGTGCAAAGGACGATCTGACTCACCCCTTCACAAGCGTTTTATGAGACTATCCAGCCTTGACGTTGAGGTGTTGGAGTTGCTGAACCTGACCAAGACTCTTGGGTGTGCCACCGGTGGCAGCGGCACCGCTTCTGTGGACTTCACTCGCAGCACGTGTAGTGAGGCGGCACTTTAGAGCGGTGCCCTCTGAGCCAACGATGTGAGGCCCAATCCTTCGCATGTATGTGCGCCCGTATCGCAAGGGAAAGAACCGAACAAAGAAAGAGGAAAGCGCGCCTTTTTTCGGTGGCGCAATGTGTTTTGCTCACCACGCCGTGTTGCCACCTTTTTTTTTGTGCGAGTGTGCCGTCGTGAGTTGCCTCCGCGTCCGCCACCCCTTGTGCACAAGTTTATCATCTGTTCCTGCTACTGCTGTGTGTTGGCACAGAGAGTGTGCCTTGCAGAAGAAGAAAGCGTCAACACCACACGAAACAGTGCGATCCTCTCATGCGCACGGTGAGAGGTTAGGGATGAGATGGAGAAGCAGCGGACGATCCAGTGTAATGCACATCGGGGCGTCTGCCTTCTGTTTCCCTTCGTTCAGCTCTCCCTATCTTTCCTGGATTCCTTGTGATGTGTGAGACAGCAAGTGCGCTTTTGGGACACGATAAGAATGCTGCGTGGGCAAAGAGAGGGCGGCTCTATTTGAGTGGATGTGGAGGAGTGCCGAAGGTCGTGGGGGAGGGCTGAAGTTGGGGTGTGTGACAAGGGAGGGGGTGGTGCAGCAAAACTGTGGCGTGCAACAGGTGAGGTCTGTTTTTTCCTCTGACCCTCCTTCCCAGCCCCTTTCTGCTCGACCCTTGCCATTCCTCTCGGTATCGCCTCTCCTCTGTTTGCCCTCGCGCACGTCCCATCTCCTTCATTTCTTTTTCGTCCCGTGCGCGGTAGCTTCGTGCCGCTGCCAACTTGGTACTCCCCGGTAATGAAGATCAACACATGTGCAACTCTCCGTGATCTCATCCCTCTTTCGTACGTCCTCTTCTCCCCGCTGTTTGACCCCTTTTTCTTTCGTCCTCTTCGCGCGCACATGATGCTCACCGATGCCGTCACCCATCACCACGCCGTACACTCCGCCGCTTACCTTGCACATGCGTGCCGCGCACAGCATCGTGCTGCCACCACAGCATTGCACCTCTTTTTGTCTTCGCTTCTCTCCCCCTCTTCTCTTTCGTCGACTCCCCACGCGCACCGACCTCATACGGTAGAGCAGAGAAGCAACCACTACAGAAAAAAAGCAATCACGGCCATCGCAACCCGCCTCCTCCCTTCCCCCCTCCTCCCCCCCTCTCTCTCTCGCCTTTCGTTGCTTGGTCATTACAAGCAGTCATGTTCCGTGTTTCCTCTGTTTCCCGCATTGCGCCATCCCTGGCGTTGCTGAACACCGGCAAGGTCGTCTCGTGGATGAGCGGCCGTGGCTTTGGCTTCATCGAGGACAATGCGGACAAGAAGCAGCACTTTGTCCACTTCTCTGCACTCCAGACGGAGACGGGAGGCTACCGCGCACTCGCGGTTGATCAGGAGGTCGAGTTCGAGGTGGCGTCGCAGGATGGGCGTACTCGCGCTGAGAACGTGACAGCCCCCGGTGGCGGCAAGCTCCCCTCTGGCCCCCGCCCGCCGGAGGGTGCCCCAAGCGGTCGTGGTGGCTTCGGCGGTGGCCGTGGTCGTGGCCGTGGTGGTCGCAACAACAACCGCCAGGACCGCGGAGGGGATCGCGATGACGGCCGTCAAAACAACAACTTCAGCGATGAGTTCTAGGCGCCAGGAAGAAAGTAAAAGACAAGAACCAAAGAGGACGAGTGAGAGGGCTTTGGCGCGAGCTGTCGCTCGCTGGATGGCGCAGCAGCCGCGCTGCACTCCGGCTTCGCCCACTCTTTCGCTTTCCACCCTTTCTACGCCTTCTAGCTCCGTGAGGTTCCTATAAAAGAGAGAGCGACAGTTTTCTGAGTTCGCATAGAGAGAGAGTCGACGGGTATGTCTGCGTGTATGTGTGTCTGTGGCTGACGGCGGCGCATACAGCGCACCCACAGACACAGAGGCGCCTTTGTAACAGAGGTTGTCTGTGTGGCCGGGGGCGGTGGGGTGGGTCACGGCGGGAGCACAGTTGTGACAGTCGTGCCTTGAAGCAGGCAGGATGAGCAGCGAGCGACTCGCTAAAAGCAATGAAGGAAAGCCGCAGGTGGAACCTTCTCGTATGAAGAAGGAAGGCCGTGCACCGCTCCTGTTCATGTTTCTGCGTTCCCCTCCCCGTCCCCTGCTGAGTCACGTTGTCTCTACGGGGGCACCCCGCTGCGCATGCTGCTGCTTCTCTTGCTCCTTCCTTCTTCTCCGTAACATTTCATCACCGGCCAAAGGAGGCCAGCGCGAGGAGAAGGCGAGAGGGAGGAAGGGGGGGGTGAGGATGGAGTTTCAAGGGGAAGAGGTGGCGTTTCCAGATGCACATGTAGAGGGGCTAAGGAAAGGGTGGAGGCGCCTATGAGGGAGACAGACAGGCGTGCGCAGAGCGCGAGGGAAGCGCAGCGACCAGGTGTCTGTCATTGAACTCTGCCAGACCGATGCGAAGCGCGGGCGAAAGAAAGGAGCGCACCCTGCGGTCTCCCAGCCTGTGGGATGAAGAGGTGTTGTTGTTTGTGGTCGTCTCACCCTCTTGTGTTGCGTCGGGCAGTAAGTGTGCGCATGCGTGCATGTGCGAGCATGTGCTCTTGTTGCAGCCTTGTGCGCGTGTGCCCGCACCCCTACTCCTTGTCCTTCCCGCCTTTGTGTGACAGAAGTGCTCACGTCTTCGTGTTGAGAGTGTACACTCTTTCTGTGTTTGATTGTGAACGTGTGCGCATGTATTTCGTGTTGGCGTTCGTTGGTTTTTCTTTTCGCTGTGTGGTTAAGGTGTCCGCGTGCCTGCGCGACTCGTCTTTTAAGGGCGCTTCTTTTTTTTCCCCTCCCCTTTTGGGGTTGGTAACTATGCAACAACCCCGACGTGTGTGTGTGTGTGTGTGCGTGTGTGTGTGTGCCCGTTTCTCTTTTTTTTCTCTGTTGTGCTCACATGCGTATCGTCATTCTCTGCGGCAGCGCCAGCGATCGCATCCCTGCATTTCCGACGAAGCGAAGCGCCTCTTCCGCTTTTCGTATTTTCTTCTCCATTGTGAGTGTCGACGCATGTGCGCACACTAATCTGGGTGCGATCGTCGCCGCTTCTTTGAGAGAGGCAGGAGGGGAGAAGGGGGGCGGCCGTCAGAGGCGGGACAAAGGATGCAGTGGCCAGCACAGAGGTAGCAGCAACCGGCGTGCCGATAGTCCGCCAGTTTCAATTAATCGTCATGAGAGAGAAGGCAGAGTTGCGGAAGCACATAATAGCTCGGTGTCACCACTAAACAACAAACTAAGAGAAGAAAGGGTAAAAGAAGCTCACATTTACACACCCACACTCGTACACACCCAACGAACCCCCCCCTCAAGAAACAAATGTGCGCCCACGGAAGATGTCGAAGGGGTGCGAATCTCACGGAGCTGTCAAGGACTGGATAAAAAAGAGAAACTCACGGTGGGGATGTGCGGAATTCGTGTGTTCTCTGATGAATTCTTCATGGCGTCGTCTATCCCGTGATGAGGGTCGTTGCACGGGTGTGCTGGCTGCTCTGGGAGGTACAGTGGTCTTCTTCTCTTCGCCTCCTTCACGAGGCAAGAGGGGGAAGGTGCGCATCTGCGTCCGCCATCATTGACAACCTACCACCATGCAAGCGGCAGAGTACGCGTTGAGGGGAGGGGAGGGGGTGTCAGCTTGCAGGAGCGCTCTCACAGGTGACCTGTAGAGGTGCTGTCCACGTGCCTCGACCTTCTCCTTTCTCTTCATTCAGCCTGCTTTATCTCCCATGATGTATGCACCGAGGCCGCTTTCAATGCTGTTTTCCCTTCTGCTAGTCGCATCCTCTTTTGCTCATCCCTTGCGCGTCTGCTTCTCATGTTCCGCTTGCTTCTCGTTTCTGCTGCAACACAACGCATGCACACACGCACGCACAAGCGCAAAACACATCCTGACCCCCCCTCCCGCTCTCACGCACGATTGCGATTGATACATGCACCCACGCCTTCCTCTGCATACAGTCCTTTTCTTCTTCCGAAGTAGTACCTTCTCGGAAGCGGCCTTGTGAAGTGCGCATTTGCAGCCCCTTCCTCCCCCTCCCTCTCCAACGTCTTGCTTCTCACGCACGCACATGCGGAAAGGCGCACATGCGCATACGAAGCGAAGCGAAAAGACACCATAATACAGGGAAATACGACAACGTTAAGGAAAGCGAGGCGCCGAAGTGCTTCAATACAGCAGCAACGCAGGCATCTGCACTTTGAACTATACAAACGCAGAGGCTGCAGGAGCGTATGAGCGTAGCCACTCATCCGTGCCACGTTCGTTTCCTCTGCCTTTTCCCGTTTTTTTGCCGTGTACTTTTCTTCGTCTCTCATGCTGCACCTCGCCCCTGCGCCCCGGCCACCTAGTTCCCCCCTCGATCTTTGTCGCTCCCCACCTCTCTTCCTGGGCGAGCTTCCGACATCGTTGACTTGGTAGTCTCCGACGCACTGGCCAACGCCTTCAACTCTCCCCCTTCAGCGAGCTGTTTCTTTTCCCGTGTGCCCCATATATATCTTCCCCCCTGTTACTTTTCTTCTGACCTTCTCGTGCTACGAAGCAACAAAACAGAGGTAAAGCCATCTGAGTCTGTGTCTGCTTGTGCGTGTCTGCTCCCTTGTTTATTCGATTTTGTCTACTCCCCTCGTGCCCATCTTGAAGGCCACCAGAGAGGGGAGCTCACACAAGCTAGCGTCGCCGCTCTTCACTTTCCAGCAACGCCCGCCTTCTTCGGGCCACGTCATCAAAAGCGAAAATACGCCCTCCTACACACACACACACACATCAAAGTACTGTCTCCGACCTAGTTTGCCTCACTCTCTGTCTCTCGTGTTTTCGTGACTGACGGCGTCACCTCGCCTTCTGTACTTCACTCCACCGATCGGGGGAGGTTTTCACGCACGTGCTAAGCACGACACCGCGCCAGTAAGGTCAGGACTAGCAGAAAAGAGAGGAGGGGTGAAAGGGAAGGACGAAAGGAGGGACGCCATGCCATTGCCGGGCGCGTTGCAGCCGTGGCATGTGCGCTCCGAGAAGCTATCAAGAATCCCGATGATCCCGGTACTGGCCATCAAGCACCCGGAGGAGTCTTATTCTACATCGCAAGCGACCGTAAACTCAACGACCACGTTTTCGCCCTCGTTCACATCTGCTCAGACGCCAGACGATATGGGCAAGAGAGGAGGATCGGTGGCCGCGCTAGCTGAGGCGAACCGCCTCGGGGAGCGCTACAGCAGCTCCAACGGCACCACGTCTGTCTCGGACGATGGGCAGTGCTCCGGCGAAACGGCGGCGGTGTGCGCGCCGTTCCACTACCACGAAAACTCAGATTCCTGTGTGTGCCCCATGTGTAAGCTGACACTTTACGTTTCCCACGTGTACCGCGACCAGCGTCGCGCCTCCCCACACGTGATGGCGGCGCGGCCCTCGCCCGAGTACGTGATGGCCCCGGATGGGTCCCTGCCGTTGCTGACGCCGATCTACAAACCAGATGGCGTGTCGGTGTGCCCGGTGTACACCGCTTTCGGCTTCTGTCCCTTTCTCAGCGGCTGCTTCTTGCCGCACGACGAGGACAGCTGCACCTCCGCGCGCGTGCCGCGACTGGCGTCGGCGGAGGAGGAGCTGAAGCGACTGACACAGCGGGCGAGGGAGCTGCAATGCAGCGATGTGTGGGCGTGTGAGGTGTGCGGCTACAGCCATGTTGACGAGCTTTGCGAAGTGGCGCTGGGTACGGAGCACTACTTCCGTCAGTGCCCGCGTTGCACCTTGATGTGCTTCTTTCCAAACATTACGTACCTCGTGGAGCACATCTTGTGCAGCGTTGGCGACGACTACCAGTTGTTCAAGACGGAGGTGGATCGCTACCGAAGACTGCTGCCGGACTTGTTCAAGATCCCGCTTACCTTCGAGGCTCACCGCGTGGCAAACATCGTTTTTGCATGGAGTCTCCTCTCACCGGTGCACGCGCGTGACGCGATGAACAGTGTTGTGCGGGAGTTTTCTAATGTCGAGTCTATCATCAGCGTCGGGAGTGGGGCCGGGTACATTGAGCACATCTTCAACCGTGTCATGCACCAGGTGCCACTGAGAGAGGAGTGGGCGGTGGATCGAGAGCGCTTTCCCACGACGTCCTTCGACGACGTGCGGTGCGACTTCTACGGCAAGCGCACCATCCCCATCTTCGCCTTCGACGCGCTGGCACTGCAGAGGACATACAGCGTGCATGTCTCGATAGGGGGACCGATCTCCCTCTACTCACTTAACTGCAAGCAGTCGGTGCTGCTGCTCTGCTGGCCGCCGTTTGGCTCTCGGGAGCGGGAGGAGAGCTCGATGGGCTTTGAGGCACTCGAGTACTTTACTCGCGAGGGCGGCTCGATGCTCATCTACATTGGCGACACCGCCGCGACGGGGGACTGGCGCTTTCACATGCTTCTCAAGTCCCACTACAAGCTCCTACGGGATTACCCGGTGCGCCGAGAGCTGCGTCGGTGGTGCCCACAGGAGATGGGCTTCGTGTATGGCGGCAACGACACCATCGGTGTCTACCGACTGCGCGAGACGCCGCTGTCCTCGGTGGGATTCAGTTAGCGACCTTGAAAGGCGGACGAGGGACAGGCACCGACTGGCAACATTTCACATCCTTCAAGAGGGTAGGCGGCAGGTTGAAGACACGCCGTCATCTACGCTCTCAAAAAGAAAAAAAAAGGGAAGCGCCTAACACAGACGCGGATGCGCCCACGCGTTCTTCACCGGGGTTAGTCACAAGAAGCGAAAAATAGCACAAGCCACTCGCTCTCGCATATGTCTGTCTGTCTGTCTTTCTCTCCTTCTGGGTTTGTGTGTGTTCTACTGGTTCCCTCCTCGCCATCCCTCTCCCCCACGTCCTTGCGTTTTTTCTTTGTGTGCTCTTTTCTCCCTCGACGCTCTCCTCTTCTCGCCTTCATCTCGCGTTCCTTTTGTTGTTGTTGTTGTTCACCCTCCCCTCCCCGTAACGTCGGATCGCCCACCCATTAAAAAAAAGACACAGTGAATATCGAACACACATATACATATGTATATATATATATATATATATATGTATATGTGTGTGTGTGTATATAATCAGCACACACGCATACGCCTACACACACACAGCAGGGAAAAAAGGGAGAGAGCAAGGGATCCTTCGTGTTTGTGTGTCTGTGTGTCTCTCTCCTCTCTGTGCGTGAGTGCCTTGGGTGGGCGCTGTAGCGGACGAGTCTGGCACGAATGTGTGCTTTCCTTTCTTTTTATGCTTGTCTTGGGAGAGATGTAGCCTTGAGGGGGGAGTGGGCGCGCAGTTGGGTGAGACGACGGTTATGAGAGGTAAGGAGGTATGCATTTTTCAATGCTCCTCTCCCATTCTTTTGGCGATAATGTACGCCAAGAGGGCGAGAAAGACCAGCAGGCCTTGACGAAGCTCGTATTTCATAAGCACGGAAGGGCTGATCGCACGTGCGTGCGTGTGTGCGTGAGTGCTATAGACAATATCAGTGCGGTGTCATGCTCGTACGCAAATGAATAAGCAACAAAAAGAAAAAAAACCGCAACGGCTCAGCTCACATGCGGCAACGGCGGAAAGAGTGAGTCGACGCGATTTACAAAACAAAAAGAGAGGAAGGTAGAGAAGCCGCAAAAGCACGTCAAGGAGGGTAGCGGTGAAGGACAAGTACGTGGGCGGGCAAGGGTGTGAGAAGTGAGGGTGGATTGCAGAGAGTTCGTACCTCATCACTGAGGCAGAGAAAGAGAAGAGCATACCGTGGAGAGAAATGAGTGGTGTTTGGTGTGAGGCGGGATTGCGAGGGCTATTGATGGGAGTAGGTAAACAAGGGTAGCAGCCGCACGTGGACAGTCGCTCGCTTAGGTGTGTTACCGTCTGGGGTTCATGGGTCTTCTTTTTGAAACACAAAGACGATGTCGCTGAAACAGGGAGCTAGAAGGGGGGAGGGCGAGAGGGCGAGAGCGAAAAGGCGACGTGCGGCTGCGTGCGCGCATCATCGAATTCTTCACGTCGACACCTGACACAGAGAACGAGCAGCGCTCCTCTCCTTGCCGGGAGATGTACCTTGTGTGTTTTCGCAGTGGCTCATCTTTGCCATTCCCGTCGATGATTTCCAAAAGAGGTTTCTGGGCTTCTCCGTCGTCCCTCTGCCTCCTCCCTCTCCCCCTCCCCTCCCCACGCTTTCACCCACTGGCAGGAATTCGGTCTCGTTTTCGTGTCGCCAGGAGGCGCACAACGATGGGATGTGGTTGAACGCTTGCGGCCTCTTTTGTTTGCCTTTGCTGCACAGCCTCTTGTTCTTCTCGCCAGTGAAAGCTCACGCTTGTGATCTACGGTGTTTCCACTTGCGTGTGGGTGTGGAGTGCCAGACGCCCGCTCTTCCCCCTCTTATCCCTGCCAATGCCGAACCCCGCTTCTGGTCGTCGCAGGGTCAGGTGCCTATGGCGTAGCGAAGTCAGGGCTATGCATGACTGCTGATGTGAGTGGCCAGGTCCTGGATGGCGTTGCGTCGGAGCGACCTGCGACCTGCGACCGTGGACACGTCTGTGCCATCCATGTGATAGGCAAGGTGTCAGCGTGACTCGAACGCATCCGGCCCCCGGCCCGCGCTGCCTACTGGTGTGGAGCCTGGGCCGCCTTGAGGGATGCACCAGGCGGTGATCGGCACAATGGGAGCCTCTGTGAGGCGCCCTACCCCGCGGGTGTGGGTAGGGTTTGAGGCATGGGCTGCGCTCCGATGGCTGAGTCGGCTCCGCGCTCTAAGGAGCGGACACGTTGAAAAGGTGTTTTCGTTTCCGCTTGTGGGCCAAAGGCTTTGTTCCTCGATGCTCCCCACCCCTGCTGCTGTCCTCTACTCGTCTGAAAAGCTAATGGCCCTCGGTGGTCGACGTACGTGCGCACCCCGATACGCTCTCGAAAGGAACGAAAAGGAGCTGGCTAATGCATGTACCTCTAATGAACACTGCCGCGTCATCGTCTTGTCCTTTACTTGCGGGGCCTTCAAAGCTCGAGTAGTGCTCAGACGAACATTCCAATATGTACCCCCTCCCCCCCTTTCTTTTCCTATGCACCCTCGCTCTCTCCGTGCAGCTGTGCCGGTGTGCTGCCATGCTGTTCTTTCGTTTCTTCCTTTTTTTTTCGTGTGTTGCGCGTATGGTCAGTGTTTGCCTGTTATGTTTTTTTTTGTTTTGTTTTCCTTTACGTGTGTGTCCTGCCCCCTCCTCCTCCTCCCCTTTTTTTCTTCATGCGCCATTCTGTCGTTCTCCATCGTTACGGGTGGCTCTCTGCCCCTCACCCCCATCTCAGGGGCAGAAACATTGGAGTGAGAGGGACGGCTGGGTTATCGACGTCACCTTCTCCTTTAACACAAGTATGCGTGTCGCGTCTGAACAGCAGACTAGTAAAACCAACACGAAATTTCAGCAAAAAAGACCTCTTCCCGCTTCTCCTGTGTTCGTAGCAGTACTCTTGGGATTCGCGTTTCACTTCTGTTTGTGGGTGTGCATGCGTGTGCGCGTGTGTCGGCTTGCCGCTACTGTCTTCGTAATTGCTGCTGTTGCTAAAGGAGGGGGGGCACTTGTTCTTCATTTTCTGTCGTAAGTTTGCCGCGTTCGCTGTGCTCCCTTCTCAACCTCCTTTCCCACCCCCACACGCACTTTGATCTTGTGACAACCTCCTGCCCTTATTCGTGCCTCCTCCCTCTTGGCGCTGTCTACACTGTCCATTCTCCCCCTTTTCACTAGAGGCGGCCGCTCCGACCGCGACGCCATCGCCTTCCCTTTATATTTTTTTATGGGCGTGAGTCGAATGCTGGTCTTGTTTTTTCTTCTTTCATTCTTCTTCTCTGTGCTTCATGATAATCTTTTGGGCTTCTCGGTCATGCTGCACACACTTACAGATCTTACGGGTGTGCGTTATTATTATCATTAGTATTATGGTTATGATGATTATGTGTATTTGTGTGTGAGTGTGTGTGTGTGGTGTTTATTGCGTAGGTGGTGCTTGCGTGCATAGCTGTGCTTGTGATGACGGGGGAGGGGTGGCTGGGGACTGCTGCTGCTATCATTCGGTGGCATAGTCTTCTCTCTTAGCTGGCCCGGAGAGTGCTCCTCCTTTTCATGTGCATAGAGTTTGTCTTCACGTAAACAGAAGCAGCTTCCATCGCACGCCTCTTTACATCTTCTCACAACTCTGCGCTTTCATTGCGTCATTTCCCTCTTGTCGCCTCCCGCTTTTGCTCTTTCTCCTTTCCATCTCAGCTGATCGATAGGAGGAATGTTAATGTCGATGACGATGCTGCGTGCGTCTATTTGAACACAATGTCTTTCATGTTTTCTCCTGCTTCCCCCATTTTCTCTCTCTGTGGTGTTCGTGTGTGTGTGTGTGTGTGCGTTTAAGGTGCGTGATCATAGTCAATAACTCTTTCTTGTCTCGCGCTCTCTCTCTTTGCGTATGTGCATGATGGCGGGCTGGAGGGAGCTTTTCACGGCGTTCAAGGGGCGTACGCGCACCGGCACGTCCCTACTGCGTGCGGCACTGTGCTCTGACGATCAAAAGAACAAAAAGGCAAACCAAGCGGAGAAGAGGGTCGCTTGTCTCCTGAACAGTTTACGGATTTACTCGCATGTTTTGAATTGTGTCCCCGCCCCATCGTGTTTCTTTCCTGTTTGTGTCCCTGTCGTATGTGCGTGCGTTCACGATGGGACTCTGTCGTTTCTCACCGCACGACTGCTCTTCATGGGAGGGTTGCTAGGTGGGTGGCCGGCCATGCATGCGAGCGTGTATGCGCGAGTGGGCGACGCCACACCACTCTCTCCTCTCTTAAGATCAGAGCACATCAACAGTGCTGCCCCATTTCACATGAGCCCCCCCCCAAAAAAAAATAAAAAAAAACAAAGAAAACAAACAAAGACAGCGAAAGAGGAATTTCAATACAGGAAATGAACGAGAAGTGCTCTCGTAAGCTCGGCTTCGTGATCGCTACACGTGCGCTTCTCCCAGTTACGTCATCCTGTCGGTGTGGTGCGCTGCGGACTTTTGAGCGGATTGGGGGATGAGTGAAAGCGGGGTCATACTGCTTCCCACAGGCGCATGCCGGCCCACTACTTGTATGTAGGTACGTCTGTGCCCGCAGTTTTCGTTGTCGGTCTTTGGCAGCTGCGAGCTCTCGTGCTGTCAATGACATCCACAGAAGGATAGTTCTCGTCGAGTAATCAGCCACCATATGTGTGTCTCTTTCTGCTTCAAAGTGAATCAGGATGCTTGGGGGCGGGTACTCATTGCTACCTGAGGTAGCTGCTGAAAGTCCCCCCGCCCCCGCCTCCTCTTTCTCCCTCACCTGAACGGTCTTGTTACACGCAAGCCCACCGTCCACGCTCTCCGCCCTGCTTTGGTGCTTTTCTCTGTTTTCTCCATGCCTGCCTTGTGTTCTTATCATGCCGCGATAGAGACGGGCCTTATTCTCTCTCTCTCTGTGGTTTACACCCAGGTGTCTGCAAGTACTCAAACGCAAGTGCACTTCATTACTCTCGCACAGGGTTGCCGCCCTTCGAGTTTTGTTTTTTCCTGCCCACGAGTCGCGGAGGGCTTCGTGGTCGACTCTTTCACGCTCGGAACCGTGGTGAGCATCACCGCAACCTGCAGAGCACGCACACTCTTTTCACCCGCCTTGGTAGGAAAACCGCAGAGAACGATAGACGCATCGAAGGAGTCGAAATAAGAGGCGTGCGCAAGCCGAGAGGAGCGGCCTTCCCTCCGCCTCTTCTTCGGCGGCCGGCGGCAGCTCTGTTGCCCAGTTTTTGATTGTGGACGCGTGTGCCACTGCAAGCAGGGAGGGAAGGGGGGACCATCATCGCCGGGGTGAGGCCTGTACCTGTGCCTGTGTGTGTGTGCCTCGATCTTTCTCCGAGTGTGGAGTCGCCAGTGCTTGTCTACGGAGTCTGTACAGACATGCGTACACGCTTCCTCCTCAGCTGCCCTCTTTTGTTCTTCTATTCGTTTCAGCTTCGCAGGCTACCCCCCCCCCCCCCCCTCGCTAATCAACACGCGTCATCGCACCTCACTGTCCTCCGCTTTCTGAAAAGAAAAGAGCGTTCTCAGGAGTTGGGCGACAAGGATGAATGAGCTGGAGTACTTTGTTCTCAGTACGCACGGAAAACGGTGTGATATCATGCGCTACATGCAGCAGCTGCGAGACTTGGATGAGTGGATTGAGTACCACCTCTCTCACCTTCGTGCCATTGCAGCCGAGCGGGTGGTATACCAGAAAGCGCAGGCACGCCAAAAGCAAAGCGTTAATTGTGGTGGCACGCGTGGCCGAGGAGGCCTCGGTCGCGGTAGAGGACAAGCATCTGCTGCTGCAGAGTCGACCTTGCACGCGCGCCACGTGCATGTAGATGAGAGCCCTCAAGAAGAAGGTGGCGGCAATAACGGCGATGCAGACACCGTCGCCGGGGCGTACGCAGCGGAGCTCCATCAGCAGTTCGCGTGGCATGAGACGTGCGTGCAGCGCCGCTGCCACGAGCGAGAGGCCCTGGCGGCGGAGCTTGCGGAGCGGTGCTCCGAGGTGCGACTCTCCATGGCCTCGCGCCTGGCCAACTTTGCTGCTGTAGCAGATGTCCCCTTGACGGAGCTGTCTGGGTAAACTCTTTGCGGTATTTGTGGCAAGCGGCAAAACTTTGGTACAGTATGGAGGCAGAGAAGCGGGGAAGTTTTGCGAGCTCGTGAGTGCCTGCCCAGCGCGCGAGCATTGTATTGCACTGAATGGAATTGGTTTTGCGTTGGCCTGCTTCCGAACAACAACAAAATAACTGCAGCGTGACGATGCCTCGTACGTGGGCATCGCTGCGTCTCTCTCTCTCCCTCTCTCGAGCTCTCTCGTGGCGCATGCACGGGGAATAAGAAACGCAATCAGCAACGCGATACAGCGCATCCGCCACCGCTACAGCTGTTTCGGCGTCGCCTGTGCGTTCCATATAGACTGACAGCTGTGCGTCTGTGTGGGCGCGCCTCTCTCTGTTTTCATCGTGTGTCCAGGGCTACCTTGTTCTCGTCAAGCAAGCATACTAGCGTTGCTTTAGGTGTCCTGACTCTTGGTGCCGAAATCGCATGCACCACTGACCGTGTTCCCACTTTGCCAAGTCTTTCTCTCCTTTTTGCTTTCTCGCGTCGTGGCGTGCGTTGGCTCGGCTACACTTCACCTCTGCATTTCTTGCACCTACAATGCAACGCAGACGTGAGACCCTCCACCGCATCATTGCCCGCACACCAGCCTCCCTGACGCTTTCATGCGTTGCATCGTTGCTGATTAACATTACTGCTGCCACGCGGGAAAGAGCAGATGCGGTTACCTGAGGGAATATCGCACACGGTTGCGCGGGGCACCTGCGCGACGTTCCATCGCGCCTTTCCCAGCCAGACTTGCGGACAGGCCCCGACCCCACCCCTCTCACACACAGCCACGCACATCAGCGGCGGGAGCACAACAGCCAGCATGCATGGCCTACACACGCGCTGCCGCCAGCAGCGCCTCTTCACTGGTGCCTTGTTCCCAGAGGCCCTCAACGATCAGCTCGCCGCGTTTGCACGTCGTCACAAGCTGCTGAGTGACGTGTGGGTGCCGCGCAAAGCCTTCGACACGGTACTCAAGCCGTACAATGTGTACATTCTGCCGAGGGCGACTCTCTGTGACCTCACCCTCTCCTCGGGTGACAGCATGGGCGATGTGACGGCGGCTATCGGCATAGACCGATGTCTTGTGAACGCTGAGCAGACATCGAATCAGCATTTACTAGAGGGTTTTGTCGACTTCATGGTGTCGTGCCTCACCCCACCTGAGCGGCTCCCAACACGCATTCAAATCCAGTCCTTTCCACCCGCTGCCGCCGCGGGTACGCAGGTGGCCTTTCGCACCGCCGCTGCTTTGCCATTATCGGGGAGCCAAACGCAAAGGAATAACTCCAGCGAATACTTCAGTGCCGCCAGCGGCAAGTGCACCACTCCCTTGCTGGCGGCAGCGGCGGACTCCAGCCCCTCCCCTGCTCTCCCGCCCGACCCCGCCTGGGACACGTTAGCCCCCTTTCGGCACCCGCTCGCCCTGAACGGGTCGCTGTTGGTAGGCACCGATACGGCTGCGCAGTTGCTGAAGTGGCAACAGGAGAGTTACAAGTGGAGTAACTACTGGGGTCGTCTGCGGGGGGCAAGTTGGCGGCGGCAGAGCTTTTATTCCGTGTGCGACACCGAAGTGCCGGGCCGGTACAACCCGTATTTCTGCGTCCGCTACGAGCCGCACACGTACACAAACCTCACCTTCCCTCTGGCTACTGCAGTGCTGATGCGGCACCGGGCCGTTGAACACAAGTACGTGTCGCGACTGTGGCTCACACTGAAGCAGGCAGAGGAGCTGTTCGGCACAAGCCTGCTTCCCGAACGCGCCAACGATGAACCGGTCGTATACTGCAATCACTTCACCGCTGGTATGGAGGCCACCGCCTTCTACTGCGCAGACCAGTTTGCCGGCGGCAACACCATCTTCCCGACCGTGCGCGAGCTCGACATTGCGGCGAACGGCGTGAGGCTGCCTTCCGCGAAGCTGCGCGCATACCCGCTGCTTGCCCGCCTGCTTGACCAGTACGACGAGGGGAAGACGACTGATGGTGCAAGTGATGACAGACCTGGCACGGATCAGACAATGCCCGACGCCGGTCGACACGTGGAGTTCTTTCAGCACAGGCAGCGGTGTGGGGCAATCCGGCTGCATGGCTTCTGGAGGCCAGAGGCAGAGAGGAATTATCTGCAAAGCACCAGGATGGCTGGAACCCTCGCGCGCCAGTGTCTGCTGTGCGACTACCCCCGACCACTCTTCTTCTCTCACCGCGCGCTTCTCGCCTTCGATCTACGCCTACGTGAAGGTGAACAGGGCATCGTCCAAACACGGCTCCCGGTTCGCGTGAACAAGCTCTTGGCATGGTGCAAAGGCGAATGCTGGTTCAACGTGTCGCAGCTGCGCGAGCCGGCTGTAGCGCAGGAGCTGATGGACCACCCGCCCGTGCACTTCCTCACGCGCCAGCGTCTTCAAGGCGTTGTCGCCGTCAACTGCTGCCGTGCCCAACTTGCACGACGATGTGACACAGCGGCTGCTGCCGTTCCGTCGAGTTCGCCAACGTCTTCCGTCCCCGCGCGATGCAACTTTAGCGCAGAGTGGATCCCCGCTTACGTTCTGGGGATGACGGGGTGGCGTCTGCGAGAAGGTGCGCAAGGCGTGCTATACGTTTCGCTCGCTGCGGGCTCCGCGTTCAAACGCTTTCCTCTCGGTGAAAACATCCTCTTCTCCATGGCGGACGTTAGCCTGCACGACGCTGCGAAGGACTGGCTGCGGCGCTACACCCCTGTCGACCAGGAGGGGCGTCCTTTCCTTCGTGGCCTGCGCCAGGCAATGACTCTACGCGCCTTCGAGCGGGGGTACCGGGCCCATCACTGGCTGATCCACCGCGTGCGCAAGGATGGGGACTTCTCGCCCCCCTTGCTGGCGTTACGGGGAGCGTTCAAGCCGGTGTGTATGTCTGCCTCTCAGCCGCTACTCACCTCATCCGCGTTCGTGAAGGCACCGTTCGTGCGAATGGGCAACTTCGAGTTTGTGAACGCGGAGGAGGTGGCGTGGATGGGCAGAACACATCCGTGGAAGGGCGCCGCTGCGCGAGAGAGCGGCGCCGAGGAGCCGGACGCACCGCTCCTTCAGATGAGCGGCGGCGCGCGCTTTCAGGTGAAGTCAGGGATGGGAATGTCGGCGGAATCCCTGCCACGGCATTCCGTGAGGGAGACGGGCAATGCGGCAGCCTTAAGCGATACTGCAACCTTCGACGGGCGCGACGTCGGTGAGGTGGACGACTGCTGTGAAGTGGACGAGGGATGGACAAGTGGTGATCTCTCCAAGCTTTTGTACGTTCAATAGAAGAGCGCCACAAAACGGGCGCGCTCTTGGTTGCGCTACTTCGGCTGAGCGAAGAGGGGAGTTGTGAGGGTTGTGTGTGCCGTCTCTGCTGAAGGAAAATTGTTTATGTGCCCCCCCCCCTTCCCTCCTCCTCCTCCTCCTTCGCTATGAATGTGCATCGGCGTGTCGGCGGTTGCAGAGGTCATCGCCACTTGGCACCTCTCTCTTTGTTTGCCGCATCGAGAGTATTGTCACCTACTCTAGTGTTTTTCATGGAACCGCTTTCTTCTCCCGCGCACGCACACCGACTGGTCCGCCCTCTCTAACCTGCGCAAGTATGTGTGTGTGTGCGTGTGGCGTTCCCCCATCGTATCCCCTACTCTCGTCTCTTCCGGTCTGTGAAGAGAAGAGGAGGGCCTCTCTGCTATCCAGCTGCTGCTTCTGCTGAGACTTCCATTTATACGTATACATACACATAGATATACGCACACATTTTTTCCACATCCCAGAAGTTTTGCATCGTGCTGGGTGGATGACACAGCGGTGCACGGCGACTCACGACTCCGGCGCCTGGCGTGCGCGTGCATCGGACAGAGAAACATTCCAGCGAAGGCTGTTAATGACCCTAGCCAACAGAAGAGGCACTCCGAACATCGGGGCGGAACTCTACCACGTATTGTAGTGCGTTGGGTTCTTATGTGCACGCAACTTGCAGTTCTCTCTGTACGCCCCATGACCTGCGCACATGTTGGCTTGAGAGCGTCTTCCAATGCGGCCGTTGCCCTGCTGCCCTCCTGTGCACCCGCGCGGCCGTCTTCCGCTCTCAACCCCTCCGCCTGGCCCGCGCGAAGGGTTGGGCTTCTTTGTTCTTCAAACTGGATATGTCAGGCTCTCGTGTATCCCCGCACTTTTTCTCCCTTCTCGATGCGGCGAGCAAGATCGCTGCGGCTCATTCAGCAACGCGTGTGGGAGGTTCCCTGACCATCCAACGGCCTGCTCACGCACACGTGTGTACGTCGGTGCGAGTGTGTTGCCTTCTTTTATTATTTCTCCCCCCTTTTGTTGCTACTGTCACCGGGTCCCCACGCTCCTTGCCACGACCACCTTCTCAGTTGCTTCCCTTGTTGCGTTGGAACGCCTCTTCCCCCCCCCCCCCCCAGCATCGTCGACGTGACGCGAGGTTTGTGCCATCACGGGGAGTCGCCGGCGCTTCGGTACAAAACAAGCCAACAACCACCAAAGACGACGCCCCCCACCCCCCACTGTGGATGGTGAAAGGGCGCGCGCACACAAGCACACACGTGAGGCGGAGCATAGACAGTGACAGCAAGCACAAAAAAATTAAAATAGGGTTAGCGATGTTGTGTGCCGTTTGAAACTCACATCGACGCTGACTCCCTGATCCATAGACGCCACCCGCATCTTAATAGACTCAGAAGCAGAGATACATACACGCACACGCGTAAGTGAACACACAAAGAAAACGATTGTGCGGGGGCGTACTCGACTGCCCACTCGCGCAGGAGGCTGCAGCGGCTGGACGGCAGCGAGGATAGCGCAAGGGACAGGCCGCAGGTTGGACATCGTTGTCTTCCTCACCTTTGCGCAGCACAAGTAGAAAGCGCGAGCCATGCGGCCCTCGAGAGACCGGGACGCCGCTCGCCGCAAACGGCGCCGCGCGCCAGAGGACGAGGTCGATGCCACAGGCCCGCACCCACCGAGGCGAGAGGAGGTCGAGGACGACGATGACGCGGACCACTCCTCCGGTGACGAAGCCAACGACGAGGAGGGGGAGGACTTGTACGGGGAGAACTTCATGCAGGACTATCTCCAGCCGGATGAAGAGAGCGAGGTGGCCGAGGATGAAGTCGGCGAGGACAACGACTGGATCGCAGACGACGACAGCTCCGTTTCCGAGATCTCCGAGGGCGGCCGCATCGCTGTAGACGAGCTGCTTGAGCGCCGTCGGGAGAAAGAGGAGGCGCTAGCCGAGGAGCGGCGGCAGCTGCAGAAAGGCATCTTCAGCGACGTGGACGACGACGACGATGACGATGATGCGTCGTGGGCTTCTGAAGAGGGCGCGGGCGGTTTGACACAGAGTAGGGGCGCCGTGGTTGGCGATCAAGGCGGCGACATCGATCACGGAGAGGACGCCGGCTACGGCGATCCCAACGACGAGGCCTACGTGCGTGGAGACCTGGAGGCAATGAACTTCAACTGGCGGCAGCCGCAGGGGGAGCTGGTGGAGTGGCTTGCGCAGGAGCTGCCTCGTCGCGTGATTAAGAACCGCATCTACAACTTCTACTACAACTACATCGTGAACGACGTCAGCGTCTACGAGGAGAAGGTGAACGCCATGACGCGCGAAAACGACAAGAGTTTTCAGCTAAGCTACGATCATCTGAGCCGCGTGTACGACAGCGTTCTCGCGCTGTGGCTGGTGGACGCTCCAGATCCGATGATCGAGCTACTGGAGGAGGCTGCCAACTACTTCACCTTCAAGGTATACCCGCAGTATCGCAAGGTGCACTCGCACATCTTTGTTCGGATTTGCGACCTGCCCTTGTGCGATCCGATCCGCGACTTTCGCCAGGTGCACATGAATGTGCTCGTACGGGTGGAGGGGGTGGTGATTCGCCGCTCGCCGGTGTACCCGCAGATGGACGCCGTCAAGTACGATTGCGCGCGGTGCTCCTACATTATCGGACCTATCTACCAGCGCGGCGACAAGGAGCAGCGCGTGAGCATGTGCCCCAGCTGCCACAGCAAGGGGCCGTTCCGCGTGAACATGCGCCTGACGGAGTACCGCAACCATCAAACCATAGTTCTGCAGGAGCCCCCTGGCAAGGTACCGCCTGGGCGGCTGCCGCGCAGCTTGGAAGTGGTGCTGACAAACGACCTCATTGATCGCGCGAAACCTGGCGAGGAGGTGGACGTGACGGGGATATACCGCAACAACTTCGATCCGTTGCTCAACAGCCGCCAAGGCTTTCCCGTCTTCACGACCGTGCTGCACGCGAACAACGTTATCCGGCGCACCACGGAGCTGGGCATGTTTCGGCTGCCAGATGATGAACGACAACGCATTATCGAGCTCAGTAAGTCGCCCAACATTCGAAAGAAGCTCTTACAGTCCATTGCGCCGAGCATCCACGGCCGCGACGACATCAAGCTCGGGCTGCTGCTGGCCATGATGGGTGCAGTGCCAAAGGACATCGGCGGCGATCAGTCGCATCGCATTCGGGGCGACATCAACGTCCTCATGGTTGGCGATCCCGGCTGCGCAAAGTCGCAGTTTCTCAAGTTTGTTGAGAAGACGGCCGACCGCACAGTCTTCACGACTGGCCGCGGCTCCACCGCTGTGGGTCTGACGGCATCCGTGCACAAGGACAGCGTCAACGGTGACTTCGTGCTAGAGGGCGGTGCCCTCGTCATTGCGGACCGCGGCTGCTGCCTCATTGACGAGTTCGACAAAATGTCTGACCAAGATCGAACGTCCATCCATGAAGCTATGGAGCAGCAGACGATCTCGGTGGCGCGCGGTGGCATTGTGACGACGCTGTCCGCGCGCTGCTGCATCATCGCGGCGGCGAATCCGATGGGCGGCCGCTACGACCCCTCTACCTCGTTCGACGCGAACGTGAATCTGACCACACCGATCCTCTCCCGCTTCGACCTGCTGTTTGTGGTGCGGGATGAGGTGAACGTCGAGTTGGACGAGCGGCTTGCGACGTTTATCTGCGACTCGCACATGCGCAACCACCCGCGAACGCAGGAGGAGGCGCGGCTTCTGCAGCGCGACAGGCACGAGGAGCTGTCGAGGTTGCGCTACGCGCTGGAGAACGCGGCAACAGAGGGTGAGCGCGAGGAGTGCGAGGAGCAGCTGCGGCGCCTGCGCGAGAGCCTCGAGGATTCTTCCCGCTTCGAGGACGACGACCCAGACAGCGACAAGCCGCTCCCGCAAGCCCTGCTGCGCAAGTACATTCTGTTCGCGAAGAGCCATTGCTTTCCCCGCATCTCCAACATCGACCCCGACACCATCGCGCGTCTCTATGTCGAGCTGCGGCAGGAGTCGAAGCACGGCGGCATCGCCATCACAGTGAGGCACATGGAATCCGTCATTCGCCTCTCCGAGGCGCACGCGCGGGTGCACCTCCGGGAATACGTGACCGACGAGGACGTCACCGCGGCCGTCTCGCTCTTTCTCCGCTGCTTCATACAGACACAGAAGTACAGTCTACGCAGCGCGATGGAGGCGCGCTTCCGCAAGTTCCTCGAATCCGACACGGAAACTCTACCACTCATTCGCCACCGCATCAAGGTGGCAGTGCAGACGGTGCGCCAGTTCGAGCGCCAGCTGTCTGGTGGAGTGGAGCCGACCCAAGTGCGCATCGACGTATCGGAGCTGGACTACTACACAGCAAACATGTCTCAAGAGGCCCTGAACGCCTTCTATGAGAGCGCGGAGTTCAGGAGGGAGTACCGGCTGATTCGAGACCCCGTGACGCACGCGCCTCTACAGATTGAGCACTCGCTGGCGTGACGCGTGCCGTGCGCTTGCCCCCCTTTCTGCTGCGGCTTTCCATGTGCATCAAAGGTACGGCAGGTGCTGCGGCAGCGGAAAACGAAGCAAGAGAGAAGCCTCCGGATGGGGGAGGGTGGAGGAGGCGAGTCGTTAGGTGTGTGTGTGCCTGCGTGGCTGCGAGTCATGTCGATGGACGAAATGCCCTTTCGCCTCCTGGTTTTGTTTGGGCGTGTGTGTTCACCGTGTTTGGTGATGGGCGCTCTGTTTTCGTTTCCTGTCGTTGGCGTGGTCGCCCGCATGTGTTCTGTCTCTTGTGTTCGCGGCGCGCCTCCCCTTCCCTTCGTGTTGTTGTTCTTTTGCCCGTTGAGTCGCGGTACGGTTGTTCGCGCGCGCCCGCCGTGCGGAGGGGACGTTCGCTGCACCGCTCTCCGACATACACACACACACCAGCACGTGGAGGAGCAAAAAAGAAAACGCAGTCGCTCACGCACAGACTGCTGCTCCACGCTGCGAGATTGAGGAGACGGCAAATCGTGCTTGGGGTGGCATATGTCGGCTTTCAGATTCGAGATGCGCGGCATGGTGCGGCAGCCGCATCACCACTTCGAGAGCAACGCGCAGGACATGCATGAGCGCTGCAGCGTAGCTGCGCACCTACTTGTGCTTCTTGACTGACTTTCTCTCTCTCTCCCGTTTCTCTGCATGAACGGAAAATCTTCCCACACATTCCCTCGTCGTCCTTTTCTCTTGCTTACGCCAGTCATGCACGCAATAGAAGTGGAGCTGTCGCCGGGCAGCGCGGTGAAATGCGTCTCTGCTTGCGTCGAGCACCGTGCTGCTGACGCGGAGCAGGAAACGGATCGCCTCTCTCGCGATCAGTACTACTACAACTATGCAAGGTGCCCAATCACTTTTCCAAAGTCCCTCGGTGCATCAGCTGCCTCCCCGATGGCACCGGCGAACACAGAGATGGGTGGCCTGCAAGAGGCAGACGCATCCTCTCTTTCTTCCCGACTGCTGTTAGAGATGGAGGTGGACACAATCCTGTGCGGAGACCACAGCAGTGAGAGGGGCAGCAGCTCGCCAAGAAGCTGCTACTACAGCATCAGTTGCGGCAGCGCCGTGCAGCCGACATCTCTGCGCGCTGGTGTCGTGGAGCCGTGCCTGGCCAAGCCCAACTCTTCGAAAGTGCATTCCGCCACCGAGGTCATCGGAGAGAGCACCACTCCATGGCGCGACTCCCCGGAAAATGCCTGTCATGCAGGTCCGGGCTGCACACTCTCGCTGCGACCTCCTCCGCCATTGTCGTACGTAACATCGCGCAGTAGCACGTGCACAGGAACGCAGGCGTCTGCGCGTGTCGCTTCACTCTCTGCTGCAGTGACTGCCCCGCCTGCATCCTCCACGAAGCCAGAGGACGCCAGGGTAGGACCTCCCCGAGTGTCGACTGCCCCTCAGCCGTGCTTGCCCCGCGGACGGCGTGCCGCCATGCAAGAGAGCATCGCTCGCTTCCTGACCGTAGAAGAGGAGACAGCCTCAGGTGCTAGCAGGGCTGCATGCTTACCATGCACAAGCAGCCCGCCAGTCCGTGAGGCCTCCGCGGCTACGGTCGCCTCCAGCGCGTCCTCACCGTTGCCGCGCGCTCCAGTGGGGGAAGAGGAGAACAGCGAAACGCACTGCACGGCCCGTTTGCCGCACAAGATGGCAGCGACTGTCGACCTGCGACCGCGTAATGCTCTCATCGCACCTCTTCCGGTGAATCAAACTCGCGCTGCCGCTTCCAGATCGCATGTCTCAAAGAGAACCTTCTCCGCCTCCTCTGCAGCCAGGGGCGCAGCTGGCGTAGGCAGTGGCCAACGGGACGGGCGCACCACCCTCGTGGCTAAGCGCGACGTCACTCCGAAGACGGAAGCGGCGCGATTATCATCGCCGTTAGCGGAGCCGGCAAGAACGATAGTCACCTCTCGGCTTTCCTACACGGATCCAAAGACGTCGGCGCCCCTTGACACCGCCGCGACTATGTTGGCCGAAGGACCCCTCGACGCGGTGAAGGCGCACATCTTTAACGAAGCTGTGGTGACGGTGACCTGCGCTACGTGCCAGCAATCAATCGACGTCTTTGCGCTTCGCCCTGCCGGCACTGAGCTGCCTGAAGTCTGTTACTGCCCTCTCTGTGGGAGCCCGTGCACATGGACGGCGTGCTTTGAGACCGCGTAGAGTCACACTCACGCACCCAGGCCAGGGCCGATATCCTCGCCTCGACCACGGCCTCATGCATCGGCAGCCTTGTGCAGGACATCCTACCCCTTCCGGCTCTTGTGTTTGCTTTTCGCTCTGCGTGCAACTCCTAGCGCTTTCTTTTTCCTTTGGCATTGGCGTTTCTTCACCTACTCGGCGGCGTTCTGCCCAGGACAAGCGGGCCGCACCTTGCCTCGATGCGGCGATGAGGGGACGGGATGGTGACGGTCACGGGCATGCCGCACTGCTTCTCTCTTTCCATCTGTGCTCATCCCTGCGCCTCCAATCGCTTTTCCGGCCGCATGCTCTGCTTCGTTTCTTCTTCTTTTGCGTTTTTTTTTAGCTGTTTTGAGTGTGCTGGTCTGCATGGTGTGTACAGCAGAGCATGCGCTGCACTTCTCTCTCGACACTGTTAGACGCCAACCCCTCCCCCCCTATGGACACAAACGCATACTCACTCGAAGCAAGTCGCCCACCACGGCATACAGGAAGGTGTGCCAGCGACCATGCGGGGCGAATCGGTGTGCGTGTGTGTGTGCGTAGGGCACAGAGTGTTCTCAGCCTGAGGCATTGCATCTCTTCCCACACCCACCCACTGTCGGACTGTCGCATGCACCTGTGTGTGCGTGCACCGGCGACACGTCGTGCTCGTCTCTGAAAGATTGTCTATCAAACCCTCCCCCTCCTTTGCCTATGCTTTTGTCCCGCGTGACGCGACTGCCGTCATGCCGCTTCCGTGCTCACGCACAGGCACTTCTTGGTCTAACCAGCGCCACACATTGCCCCTTCCTCTCCCACCGTCGCTGCTGCTGCACTGGTGTCTACCCTACGCCTAGCCATACACCCGGCCTCGCTGAGGTGCATGCACCGACCGGAAGAACAGCTAACGATTCACAAGCGCACAACTAGAGTGCAACAACAGTGCCTCGTCGATACACACGCGACCCACGTCCCCCCTGCCTCTTCCCACCGACCTACCGACCCATACATACGCAAACAACTCCATGCTTCTAAGCGCGGTGACCGGGCGGCTGTACGGCCTCGCCAAGGGGCTCGCGAAGGTGTACCTTCATAATGAGACTGTGGACCTGGCCCTGGGGATGCTGCTGGCCGACTCCATCCCGGGCGCGGCGGAGGTCTTCATTGGTGTTGCCTCCGCCGATGGCAGGGCATTGTTGATGGACTTCGTCGTTGTGCTTGGTGCGCTGATCATTGTTGTCGCCTTGTCCAGCTACCTTGTGCGCTTCTTCTCCTGGCTGTGCATCGGCACTTTGATCAAAGCCAGCGGCATTGAGAAGATTCATGCTCGTAAGAAGAATCACCAGATTCAGTCACAGTGGGAGCAGGCACAGCACAAGCGGCGGAGGAACAAAGTGGAGGAGAAGGCTTCCGTGCCGGCCGAGCAGAATCTACAGGAGGCTTCGGAGGTACTGCCGAAGATGCACCCGAAGCAGGAGAGCGGAGCGGCCAAGAGCGGTGGCAAGGGCAAGCAAGGAGCCGCTGGGAAGTCGAAAGAGTCGGCTATCGCAGCACCACCGCAGCAGCAGCTGCTTCATCAGCAGGAGGCGGAGTTCACTGCCACGTCGCGCCGCACACCGCAGGACACGCGCGCTACACCCAAGTCCATCCTCCGCGGCTTTCCGGAGGTGGACATCCTGCTCACCTCTCCCGGGCAGAGCTACCTACTGATCGGGTGTCGCAGCAAGCGCAAGTCCTCCCTTTATCCGCAGAGCGACGCCGCCGCGTTCATGGAGCGTGGCAAGGAGCTGCAGGAGAGGCACTTCATGGATATGAACGCGGTGGTGACCACGGCGGTAGGACTTGAGAAGAAGGCGGAGATCTACGCCGCACAGTTCTCCATGGACGACACGCGCCTAGTCGCGGGCGAGCGCTTCACAGACACGTTTGTTTGCTTCTTGGTCTCGGGTCGCACCAACGTGTGCCTGACTCAGCTGTGGTCGATGAAGTTGCCGGACCACCGCCTCGTCTCCTCGGTGCCGCGGTGGAGCGTGCTCGGGCAGGACAGTCTTTTGAGCATCGTGGACCAGACGGCAGAGGTGGAGGTTATCACTCGGGGCGCGGCGGAGATGTCGACGGCGCACAAGGACAAGTTCAAGGTGGGCAGCGCGCTCGCGTGGGCGGTGTGCGACGATCGCATTGCGCTCGGCGGCTCCTTTCTGCGTGAGCCGCGGCTCTCGCGTGTGGTGCAGCGTGCTGGCGGTGGCGGTATTACCCTCGAGCCGGTTGCGGTGCTCCCCAACGCGGCGAAGTTGCGTGTGTCCGCACTGGCTTTTGTGGCCCCAGGCGCCCCCGCCTTCAACACGCGCAGCTACATGATTGTGTTTCTGGAGAACGGCATCGGTACCATCTACGATGTGCAGACCCTCTCAACGCAGAACACGCCGCAGGTGGTGAGCGCCTTTGTCGACACGGACTACGCCGGACACCGCGTCGATGCGCCACTGAGCATTCTTACGGCTGTGCGTGGGCAGGCGTATCATGAGGTGCTGCGCATCGCGCTGCTCCGCGGCCAAAACGTGACAGTGTATGAGCAGTCTGGCAAGGCGGATAGCGGCAACTTTCAGATGGTGCGCGTTGCGGACCTGTACGACGTGCAGGAGGGTGACGCCGTGAAGCACGCCACGTTCCTGCAAAGCGGTCTTGGCTTGGCCACTAGTGGGCACGCGGACGGACGCCATGTTCGCATGTTCACTCTACCGTCTCCGGGCAAGGCGGCCTAATCATTGAGCACCGCTAAGGGAGCGCTTGAGGAAGACTGCGCCCTTCCTTTTTCGTTGATCACACGCTTGAGGCACTCTCGCACCACCCTCAAACACATGTGTACGTGTGTGTGTGTGTGCGGCGGCGGCGGCGGCGCATGGCTTCTGGTTCGTATGTCGACACCCCAGTCCGCAATGTGATGGCATGAACCTTTTTCATCCTCTTACTGTAGGCAGTGGCAACTACATACCCTCATGTGCTGGCGATGGCATCCATGTGTCTGCCTCTGTCAGTGGGTTGGTCAGGTGTGTGTGTGTGGGGGGGGTAACTGATTGCTGTTCTCGTTGTTATCGAGTGCGCTGTGGCGTGTTTGGTGTTGTAGTTGATGGTTTTCGCTTGTTGCCCTCTTATCCACTGTCGCTGCGCTTATGCAGCGACACACCTACAGTGGCAACGAAAAACGCAAACAAGGGGGGCAGCGTCCCACCCGTTTGCGCATCTTCAAGCGCGGGCGCACTACTGGATTTGCCCTTCTCCAAACATGGCATACATCTTACTCCCCTCCATCATCCACTGATGAAACTGCTCTTCGTGTTTGTGTATCTGTGTGTGATAGATGAAACTCGAGCACATCCACACACAAACATACACACAACGAGCGCCTGCGTACGCTTACAGACGAAGAATCGCATTACCCTCGAGAAGAGGACTGCGGGTGCTGTTTTGTCATGTGGCTGCCGACGAGCGCCGACTGCTCACTCAACCGCCGACAGACATGCGCGTATTTGCTCTGCGTAGCCCGTTTGGCGAGTCGCGCTTGCCTCTGCGGCGGTGCGCGAGGTGCGCACACGTGTATCCCTTCTTGCTCCTACACTCTACTCATATGCATCACCACCACTTCTTCCTTGTTCGTCTCGTTGTGCTGCCATCGCCGACCATCTCTCTCTCTCTCGCCGAGCTTGCACGCGTTACCAACGCGTGCACAAGCACACACACACACATTCACAGAAGGAAGAAGGGCGCTATCCTCGCATCCTTCCCTCTACGCCTCTTTGTGTCAGAGAAAGTTGGTGCACATCGGCGTGTGGTTACACGCCGCACCACCACGCACCTAGAGACTCATTGTGTGGAAGACCTCCGCCCTTGCGTCGCACCGTCTTCTTCACTTTTCCGCGTCTTTCCTCGACATGAACACGAGACGAGTTCTCACGGGCACGCAAGCACACCCACGCACGTCTTAAGACGCGAGCAGACCCTGGACACGGGGGCTCACGCACACACGCACGCAGAGATTGCAGGACACGAGGGCTCATAGAGCGTGTCGGTGCCGTCGTGTTTTTTTTTGATTGGTTTGTTTGCTAGAGGAGAAGCGCACTCGTACGTCGAGTTCACTTGTGTGTAAGTACTGTTGCCGTTGTGCTGGTTCTCGGCTCTACACTGCCTGGGACGGAGCTTGGTGTTCGTTGTGTGTGCCTTTCCCCTCTCTCGCACTTCGTCCACTCACACGTATCTCTCTGTGTGCACTCTCGCACCTTTACGCAACGGCGCGCACCCGCACAAGCCTCAGTAGCGAGTGCGGTCAATGAAGTTGAGATTGAACGCAGTGCCGCGGAAGGCGCGGAAGAGCATCTCTTTCAACGCGAACCGCAACAAGGTGCGCTTCATTCGGGTCCCCCCGCGCTCGCAGAACGGCAAGTTCTGGTTTACGGAGACGCAGCGGATTGTAAAGAAGGGGCTTAACTTTGAGGTAGAGCCGGAGATCATGATTGAAGTCAACATCGAGTGCAGGATGCAGATCACGGCGTTGGCCCGCAGGCCGCTGTCTCATCTGGGCAAGGCGCCAGCAGCGAACGGCATCGCCGGTGCCGCCGCCTCCTCGTCCGCGGCTTCGGCGGCAAAACGGAGCTACATTGAGGTGGAAGAGACGGTCCCACTCTTTCTGCCTGATGCGCGGAAGCGTGATCGGTGGCAGTGCATTGGCTCCGTCGGTGCGGGGGAGATGTCGAAAGCCAGGGTTGTGATGCCGCCTGGCAGCTACCGCATGCGGTGCAATGGTGGGGACGTGGTGCAGATCTTTGCACAGGCCTGGGACATTGAGCGAGAGTTGATTTAGGTGAGCGGTGGTGGTGGTGCCTGTGGTTGCGTTGACTGTCGAGGTTATCGTGGTAGTGGTGCTGGCGGGCAGGAGCGACAGATGGGTTTAACAATTCTTGTCGAGGCGTCGCGTGTGATTATGTGTCGATGTGAGGCGTCGTTACTCCAAACACCAACAAAAAACAACAAAAAGGCGAGAGGACATAAGTGACAAGCGGTGCATTTGGCGTTGTGCGCTCACTGGGAAGAAGAGGAAGGATGGGGGGTAGGGGCTGAAGAGACACAGCGTCCATTGGTGTACCCAAATCCGAGGCAAGCTCCCTCTCGCCCCTCCTCCTCCTCGTCCCTCCTCCTCCTCCTCCTCCCCACCCCCACACTTACTTACTCACACACAAGCAAACAAGAAGGGCGCATGAAAGCACGAAAACGAAAACCAACAACCACACGGCAAGAAGAATAACGAAAAGGTATCACAAAATGACACTGGTGCCGTTACACACACACACACACACACACACACACACACAAACACACAAGGGTGGCGGTGGTGGATGTGCAAGCGAGTCAGGGGGGCTTCAAGTGTCAACCGGCGGGCGTGTCTCCAGCAGCGCTAGTTTTGCAGTCCCCTGGACTACGGCGCCACAGTCCATGACAAACTAAAGGGACGGCTTGTGTAGGTACTGACATTCCCCCCTCCTTCCCCCCAGAAGTGCACTGTTGGTGGGCTTACCATTACGCGACTCTGAGCTGCCGCATGACAGCTCACGTCTGGATGTCTCAATCGGCGTGGGTCGATGCAGAATAACTCCTTGTCGCGTATGTAAGCGACAGCGTCCCCTCCCCCTTTCTTTACCGAAAGCAGACATCCATGTGCCTTACTCTCTCGCGTCTCCTCGTTCCTTCCTCTCTCTTCTTCCCACCGCGTCCCTTCTGTGGGCGTGCGCCGCCGCTTCATTCGTTGGCACAGCTCAACTGGTTTTCCTCCGTGTCTTTGCCATTCCGGCTTCCTTAACCTCCTGCCCCCTTCCCCTACTTTTCTACATAGATCGACTCTCCAGCGTCTCCGCCGCCGCTCCGCTTTTGTCTTGACAACGTACTGCTGCAGTGCACTCGCGCCGCGTCTTCGTCGCATATACGCGCAGACACACTCTCGCTCGCTTCCGTTATAGTTCTCCACGATTCCATACAAACTTTGATCGTGCACCACCCCCAGGAACACCTCGCGGCTCTCCCGCTGCATCTTCCCCTACCCTTTTGAGTGTTGCTGTGTTGGTTCCTTCGTGGTGTCGCCACGCACGCATCACACCCTCTCATTTCGCCTTTTTTTCGTTGCCGTGCACTCACACGCCCCTCATACAGCAGCTAGCCCTCCCCCTTCATCGCTCCACGCACACACGTAGGCTTCAGTGGACACCGCTTACCCTATTGCGCAAGGCCGCAGGCGCCCTTTCCAGCTCCTTCTCCCTCTGCTCTGTCTTCAGCTTACTAGCAGCATCCACAGCGCAGGATAACACGCGTTGTGTGACCGTCTTTGTTAGCACGTGCCGTGTCGCTCTACTTGTTTCTTTCCTGCTCTGTTCTGCCGCATGGAAACCATGTCCGATTCGGCGCCGCTGATCATCAAGCGCAATGGCGATGCGCAACCGTACGATGCTTCCAAGATCCGCCGCCGCTTCGAGCGGGTGATGGAGGGGCTCGACCGCGACCATCTCGACGTGGACATGCTGACGGAGAACGTGACGCGCGGCTTGACGGACCAGATCCGCTACGACAAGCTGGACGAGCTCGTGGCGCAGACGGCGGCGTACTCGGTCACAAAGCACCCAGACTACGGCCGCATGGGCGGTCGCCTGTGCACGACATCACTGCACAAGCAGACGAATGAGTCGCTGCTGGAGACGTTCCGCCTTCTGCACGACCACGTCACGGTGCAGACAAACCGTCCCGCTCCACTGATCGCCGACGATGTGTGGGAGGTTATGAAGCAGCACCACGCGGAGCTGCAGGGCATGATTGACTACTCCCGCGACTTGAACTTCGAGTTCTTCGGGTATAAGACGCTGGAGCGCTCGTACCTGCTGCGTATCGAGACCGGAAGGGGTGAGATGCGAATTGTGGAGCGTCCACAGCAGATGTTCATGCGTGTCGCTCTCGGCATTCACGGCGCAGATCTCAAGAACGTGCGTGAGACGTACGACCTCATGTCCAAGGGCTTCTTCACCCACGCCACCCCGACCCTCTTTAACGCCGGCACCCCGAAGCCGCAAATGAGCTCGTGCTTCCTGGTGGCGTCGAAGGAAGACAGCATCGACGGCATCTACGACACGCTGAAGGAGTGCGCGGTGATCAGCAAAGCGGCCGGCGGCATTGGCCTGCACGTGCACAACATCCGCGCGGCGGGCAGCTACATAGCTGGTACGAACGGCACGTCGAACGGGCTCGTGCCAATGCTACGCGTCTTCAACAACACCGCCCGCTACGTGGACCAGGGTGGCGGTAAGCGCAAGGGCGCCTTTGCCGTCTATCTCGAGCCCTGGCACGCCGACGTCTTTGGCTTTCTGCTGCTGAAACGCAACACGGGAAAAGATGACCAGCGCGCCCGCGACCTCTTCTATGCGCTGTGGATCCCAGATCTGTTTATGAGGCGTGTGAAAAGCGAGGGGAAGTGGACGCTGATGGATCCCAACACGTGCCCGGGCCTCAGCGATTGCTATGGTGAGGAGTTTGAGCAGCTCTACGAGCGCTACGAGTCCGAGGGCCGCGGCGTCAAGACGATCCAGGCCCAGGAAGTGTGGTTTGCCATCCTGGAGTCGCAGATCGAGACGGGCGGGCCGTTCATCCTCTACAAGGACGCATGCAACAGCAAGTCGAACCAGAAGAATCTTGGCACAATCAAGTGCTCGAACCTATGCACGGAGATTGTCGAGTACACGTCGCCGCAGGAGACGGCGGTGTGCAACCTCGCCTCCATCGCGCTGCCGCGCTTCGTCGACGTTGAGAAGCGCGAGCTGAACCACCAGCTTCTCTACACCGTGACAAAGCAGATCACACGCAACCTCAACCGCGTTATTGACCGCAACTACTACCCGGTCGAGACGGCGCGCCGCAGTAACATGCGCAACCGCCCCGTTGGCCTCGGCGTGCAGGGGCTTGCGGACGCCTTCATCCTCATGCGGCTGCCGTTTGTCTCGGCGGAGGCGCAGCGGGTGAACGCGGAGATCTTCGAAACGATCTACTTTGCTGCGGTCGAGTCGTCGATGGAGCT
Source organism: Leishmania arabica (assembly GCA_000410695.2). Lineage (NCBI taxonomy): Eukaryota > Euglenozoa > Kinetoplastea > Trypanosomatida > Trypanosomatidae > Leishmania > Leishmania arabica. The sequence continues at coordinate 324,586 of CM004669.1, forward strand.
GGCGAAGGAGGAGGGCGCGTACGAGACCTTCACGGGCAGCCCGGCCAGTGAGGGCATTCTGCAGTTCGACATGTGGAAGAATGCGCGGCCCAACAGCGGTCGCTGGGACTGGGCTAGCCTCAAGGAGAAGGTGATGCAGGTGGGCATGCGCAACTCCCTGCTGGTTGCCCCCATGCCAACCGCGTCCACCTCGCAGATTCTCGGCAACAACGAGTGCTTCGAGCCCTTTACCTCGAACATCTACGTCCGCCGTGTGCTGAGCGGCGAGTTCCCTGTTGTGAACAAGTACCTCGTCATGGACCTCATCGCGCGTGGTCTATGGAACGAGTCGATGCGAAACGAGATCATCTCTTACAATGGCTCTATCCTCGCTATTAACGGCATGCCGGACGACCTGAGGGAGCTTTACCGGACCGTGTGGGAGATTCCACAGCGCAAGCTGATAGATATGGCACGCGACCGCGGCCAGTACATTGACCAGTCGCAGTCGCTGAACCTCTTCCTCCAGAGCCCCACCTCCGGCCAGATCACGTCCATGCTCTTCTATTCCTGGGAGGCCGGGCTGAAGACTGGCGTCTACTACCTGCGCACCAAGGCTGCGGCGGACGCGATCAAGTTCACCGTGGACGCGAAGCGAATGAAGGAGATTCAGGAGAGGGAAGCTTCGCAGCAGACCATGTCCTCGCACCGCGCTTCGCAGCCCGAGGAGTGCCTGAACTGCGGATCCTAAGCAGATGACGCGGTGATACCCGCTGGCTCTCCAGCCTCAAAGATCAGAAGGGCGACGTCGGCCCGCCTGACCGCCTCTCTTTTGGGCACAGCGCGAGCCCGTGCGCTGTCCCGCTTCTCTCTTGAGGTGCTCTACCATAGACCTACGTTTTAATTTTTACGGCTTGCTTTTGAGCTTCTCATGATGCCAACGACTCCCCATTCTAGCGTCTGTGTTCGTGTGTGCCGCAACGTAAGCGTGGGTGTGTAACTCTTCCTCTTTCATCTCCTGCCACCTTTCCGCCTTCTCTGCTCATCTCTGTGCGTGAGTTTTTGAGAAAGGCCATCAAGCAGCCACACCGTATATATGAGCTAAAACAACGCCTTTCAGAATGCCATTCCCAAAAATGGATGACGACAACAGGGGCGGGAGTGGGGGGATTGGCGGAGCAGCAAGCAAGCGTGTGCCTCCACATCCGTGCTTCACACACACACACACACACTCGTCTCCTTGCTTCTGTCCTTGCCCACACCCTCCCCCCTCCTCGCTCTCCCGCGGTGCTGCAGAGTGCCTTGATGACGCGTGTTTTCATTGTGGGCGCGTGGATTTCCTTTTTGCCCCTTCTCAGGCTTTCCTCCCTCCTCCTCCTCCTTCCCCTCTTCTTGGGTGCTTTCTGTCATGCGTTGCACCGCAGAGACGCGTGCATGTACCCAGTCACACATCGGCTTCTCTTGTGACTGTGTGCGTGTACGTGTGCGTGTCGACATCACCGTTTATTTGAGGAGAGAGACGGCACTCGCATCGCACCTTCGGCTGCCACTACTCCCCCTTCCCCTCGGCCTCGTTCTCTCTCTCTCTCTCCCTCTCGCTTGTGGGTGAGGCAGTGGGGCAGGGCAAGGCGGTGCGTCCTCGTGCACGGCGGACTCCAGCCGTTTTCGTTTTCACACACACACACAAAAAAAAACTCAAAGTTTAAAGGAGAGGTACAAGGCCTGAATGGGAATCCTGACAGATAAGAAGAGCAGCCAAGCACACACACACTAAGGAAACGCGCAAAGTCGGATGGACGCACACATGCATGATGCTCGTGTCCATGTTTATGCGTGAGACCGTGGGGCTCGGCATGTTTAGCCTGGAGAGGGAGCGGGGAAGCTACTGCTTCTTCTGGTGTTGGGTGCGACGCTGGTTTCGCCACTTGGCCACCTGCACCAATGGGCACTCCCCGTCTCTATTCCCCTGCCGATATTGGTGACGGACCACGGATGGGCCCACGTGCATGGGCATGTGCATGCAATGTCAATGGTTATTGCCTCTTGACGGTAACCCCACCGCAGCAAGACATGGCTGTCGTATCGCGAACGGCGGCATTTGCAGGGCACGGCGGAGGCGAGCAAAGTATGGTCGGAGGCAAGACATGCCGATGTGGCGACTGCCCATCCACCCCTTCCCTTTGCTTCCTGTGTGCGTGCACGCTGTTGTGCTTGTTTTCGTGTTTGTCCTCCATCTTTATTGCCGTCTTTGCTCTGCTCCCTCTGTTGTCCCCCTCTTTGTTGTTCAATGCTTGCTGTCCCTTGGGTGCCCCTCTGACCCGCAGCGACGTGGAGCACTGCCCATCACACGCACACACATACACACACATATATAGAGACACTCTGAGAAACACAGCTGTGCTGAACCCACCTCAGAGCGGCGACGAGCCGTTGTGCAGTGGCGCTGCTTCTTCCTCTTCCGTCTTCACCTCACCGCCTAGACGCAGATGGTCGCCGCTGTCCATTTTTTTCAGCCTCCTCTGCCCTTTCCATATGGCTTTGCTCAGATAATCTTGGCTCACTCATCGAAGCTGCCGCTGCTGCTACCATTCCCCTTTTTTGTGTTGCCCCCTCCCCTCCCCTCCCCACCGCTGGATCGCCCTGCAATCCATCGCTGTACATGTGTGTGGGTGAATGCATGTGACCCTGCTCGCTTTTTTTTGTTACGTTCAGTCTTGTAGCTGTCCATCACGCGGTGATCATGAGCCGTCGCTCGCACTCCAAGCCCGTCGAGGCTGCGGCCGGCGTGCCTCCCGAAAAGACCGTTGCCCAGCTGCGGATGGAAGTCGAAATGCTTGAGAACGCTATCAAAGATCGCAAACTCTTGTTCCTGGACCTGTGTGAGCAGAGGAGTGCGTCGGCGGCCGCGCACGAAGACGCTACTCGGGTGACGCCCCCCGAAGATCCTGTGGAGGAGGCGCGCCGGCTCGCCAGCCGCAACGCGCTCCTGCGCGATGAGCTCAAGGTTTTGGACGCAATAGAGAGGCAGTACGCGAATGACCCGCGCGTGCGTGATAAGCGCAACGAAGTGCGACTGGTGCAGATGCAGATTGCACAGGTAGAGCGCGAGGTCGATACGCTGCAGATGGTGAAGAAGTGGCGCGACGAGGGTCTGCGCGCGATCGGGCGCACAGAGGAGCAGACTCGGCGCATGCGCGGGCAGCAGAACGAGATGAACTCGCACTTGAGGGAGGAGGTGCGGCAGCGAATGGAGGAGCTGCGGGAACTAGAAAAGACGGACATGGAGGTGCATACGCGGTTTGTAAGGCTGCAAGATCAGGTGAAGCTGTCCGTGACAGACGCCGATGTGCAACAGCTTCGACAAACACTGGAGGCGCAGAATGCGGAGATCGAAAATCTTTCCAGCAAGGAGGCGATGTGGCGGAAGCAGCGCGCATCGGTGCGCGAGGAGGACTACCGCGTAGTTGCGAAGTACAGCGGCGAATGCGCGAAGCTCGCCGAGGAAGAAGAGCGCCTCCAAGAGCTGCTGCGTCAAAAAGAATCAGAGCTGAAGCGAAGCTATTTTCTGTTGAAGCGCTACGGAACTGCGCCCCGTGCGCCGATGCGCGACGGAGGTAATGATGAAGTGGGGGGCTTGCTGCCCTCCCCCTAATCTCGTCGATCTGCGAAGGCGAGCACCGTCACCCGTTGTCCGGGTTGACTGTCCGGTGACACTGTGCATTGTGACCCCCCCCCCCTCACCACACTCACCCTCCACCCCCAACTGCCTTGGTGCTGTGTAGAAGTGCCTTTTCCTCTCCCCTTGTTTCCTTCGTTTTTGCTTTCATTGGCGGCGGGGCTACACACACGCTGCGGGTGTTGCCGTCACTCTTTGTCTGAATATTTATGTGTGTAGGTGTTGCGCATGTTGTGGTGCCCGCTCTCCGCTTGGAATCCGTCTTGCGCATCAGAGCATCTGGAACGCGCTGCGAAACGAAAAGAAGGCGCGACCGCGTGTACCTGTGTAGTCAGCGGCTTCTCCTCCCCTTCATTGTCTCGGGTTGTCGAGAGAGAGAAAGCAGATTTGTACTCAAACTGGGATGGCGCACACGCTCCTTCTGTCTGTATGCATCTGTGTGCATAATGTCTCGTGGTGAGCAGACCACTGCAGGCTCGGGTCTTGGCACTCGAGCCGCCGCTAAAGGCCCAACGCCTAGCGTCTACACGCCCCTAGTACACCCTGCTTTAGTTGTTCTGGTTTGTCCTGCGTGTTCTTCGGCGAACTCCGATGCACATGACTATACTCGACTTCACAGGGCTCTCCTTTCTCCTCCTCTCCTTCTCTACGTTCACCTTGACCCCACCCTTTCGCCCGACAACCTGCTGCATCTGCTGGCGGGCGGGCGGGGGGTTCGAATCGGCGGCTCGGGTCTGCATGGGTGTGCCATCCTACTCGTATCCCTTTTGTTCGCTACATGGACGTTTCATTCTCCGTCGGTGGCCCGTCCGCACATGCACATATACGTTTTTCTTTCCCCATATATAGGGTTTTGATTGCTTAGTCACCGAGCTTCCAAAGCCATCAGCGGGTGAAGCAGTGCGTGCGATATAAGCATACAGACGCGGAGGAGCCCTCACTTGTGTAGGCGTGAGCGTGCGTGTTGAGTGCGCGCGCCGTCTTCACGGCCTCTCTCCCCTCTCCCCTCTCCCCTCCCCCCTCTCCCCTCCTGCGTCTCTCCTCTTTCCCTCTCGTAGTCTAGCCTCCTCCCTCCCTCCTCTGATTGGCCCTCTGCTGGCTTTTCATCTTTCACTTGTAGCTTCTTTACTCTTTTCTTCATTTGGGTGCCCCGCGTCCCCTCCCCCACCTCCGCCTCTGCCGGTTGTACATCATCACTCGCTTCTTTCTCGCTTTTCTTTCTCTTTTTGTTTTCCCGGCTTGTTTGCGTACGTGTACGTGTACGTGCGTGTGTGTGTGTGTGTGTGTGTGTGTGTGTGTGTGTGTGTGTGTGTGTGGCTCTCTCTCTCTCGGCGCTCCAACGAGCGATCTTCGCCGAAACCCTCCCTCCCCCCTTGTCCTCTCTCTGTCTCTTCCCACCGCGACACCGCCCTCCTCCACCCATCTCTAAAGGCAGACACATACACGCTGCGCACGTGCCGCTCTGCGTTCACCTACACACACACACACACAGACTGTTTCCTCTCTCGTTGCCGCACTCCCGATAAGCTCGCGCAGAGTTTTTTTCGTTGTTAATCGACCTCTCTTTCCAAAACAACAACAGCAGCATAAACTAAACAAAACCGAAAAGGACACTCTTTCGTCTTGCCCACAGGCGCACGCGCGCTCCCCTCTCCCCTCCCCCTACCGCTGCACACACACATACACACACACACACACACACACACACACACGAAGAGGCGCATCCACACACTCCGGAGTCCCTCACTCGCTCTCTGTTCTCTCTTTTTTTTCGTTTTTTTATTTATTCAATTTTGCGCTCCTCGTGAGGACCTTGCTTGGCTTGGTTTCGTGTGGGTGTTGCGCGCATGAGTGTCTCGCTTCTTTGCCGTTGTGCAACGATCTTTTATCTTTTTTTGTTTTTTGTTTTTTGTTTGCTCCCCTCCCCTCCCCTCTTCACCTCTTACGTTCTCCCTCTCTTTCTTGGTGTCTCTCTCTCGTTTCTTGTGTCTGTCTGTCTCTATCTGTCTCTTGGCCTGGCACTCCTTCTCTTGCTGGTGGTTGCGTATCTTATCTGGTGTGTGTCTTTCTCTCTCCTTTTCGTGTGTGCCTCCTTGACCCACACCTGACACGTGTAACTGAACCTCTGGCTTCCCCCCCCCCCCCTCCGCCTCTGCTCAGCTCTCGCCGCTCTGACACACGCCCGAAGAGCACATCTACTTTGTCTCCCTTTCCCTCTCTCTAGCGCTTGTCGTCGTTTCTCTTCCGCTGAGTTGCGTGTGCCCACCCGGCGTCTCTTTCTTTTGAAAAAGAAGGCTTTTTTTGTTCTCCGTCTTCTTCGCGTACGCCGCTGTGAGCACGTCCCGCGGGTGTTTCCTTCCCCTCCCCCTTCGCGTCTTTTTGATGATGCCGCGGTCCGACGGGGAGGCGGCGGACGGTAGCGGAACCGTCGGCGGCACACACTCCAGTGGCCATCAGAACAGAGTATGTGTCGCACCTCAAAACCCTGCCCGATCCTTGGCCACAATGTCGAGCAGCAGCAATGTATTCAGCCTTGTCGCCGCCACGCCGGATGTAAATATCAGCGACTACCAACCGCTGCAAGTCCCACGGACCACGACGGTGCACCATGTGACGATGAGCAACGGCGGTGGTCTACCGCAGCAGCGGACCTCTGCGTCGGAATTTTCGAGTCTAGCCGGCATTAGAAGCCTGCGCAGTGGCGCCAACACCTCGGCCGCCTCTGAAGACCAGCCGCTGCCCATGCTCACAATGCTACCCTTCTCTTCTGCTTCGAGCGTTACCAAGTCAGCCGGCAGTACTGGCGTTGGTGTGGAGAGCGGCACCGGCGGGTCTGGCGCTGCCACCACGGGCGCCGCAGCGACGACCACAAGCATTGGCCCGGGCACTTCGTCCGCTGGTCGCTCTATGACACTACTGGAGCGCCGAAACAATCGCGAGCGCAGCGCTCTGAGCCTCTCATGTTTGTCAGGGCTGAATGTAGAGAAGCTTCAGGAAAGCATGCGGGAAACTAGTCTCGTCCTCAATTCTCAAGAAACACCGGAGCCTGTGTTGCAGGGATGGTCCAAGACTGTCGCCTCGGCGGCGCTGCTGAGTGATTACGCCATGCCATCTGTGTGCGCATCGCCGTCGGGCGCGCGAGACGTGCCTCACTCCACGGCCGCGCACTCGGCGCGGCAGACCACTGCCAAGTTTCAGGGTCAGGCGCCGCGACCCCCCAGCAGTGGCGAAGACGGCAGCGGCCCCCGCCGCAGTCATCCCATTTCCACTTCGGAGTCTAGAACGATCGATGCGATACCTGGAGCGCTAAAGGTAATCAGCTACAACATCCTGGCGAGCCGGCTAGCGTCCACTGACTTGTACCCCGCCTGCCCACCGTCGGTGCTGAGTGAAGAGTATCGACTGGACCTCATCAAGGAGGAGCTCCGACGCGTTGACCCCGACATATTGCTCTTGGAGGAGATCAGCGTGGCGGCGCACGAGCGCACTCTCGGGCCTTACTTGAGAACGGCGCTCGGGATGGAGGGGCATCACGTTGTCATCACTGATCGCAACGGAGCTCCTCGCTGCGCACCGCTGACGCAACAGTCCAAGGCGGCAGCCGCGTTCTGGCCTGGCCTTGCTGCCCCTTTTGGAATCCCCTGCAACACTGAGAAGAGGCCGAGCTCTGTGAGCATGACGGCTACATTAGCCGGAGCGGCTGCGTTCAATAGCGACGCTTCCGCTCGGCGTGGCGCGGCCGGTGGTGCCGCGAACAGCCCCGGCGACGTCGACAGGAGGAGCAACTCGCCTCATCTGCCGCAGCTCGCCGAAACGAGCTGGAGCCGCCGCTCCAGTCGGCGCAGCAGCGTCGTGGCTGCGTCTCGATTTCCCGTGAGCGCGTGCGGCACCCCGGCCATTTGGCAGAAACGTGGCGAGGCGCTGCCCTTGCAGCGCCCGCAGCCGTTCAGCATGCCGCCACAGGAGATGTCGTGCTCCTTGCTCGAGGACCCGCAAGTCCAGCCCAAAGCGATGACGGCTGGGGAGTCGATGCAGCGAAGTTGCAGCGCAGTGGAGTTCACCCAAGGTGCCACAGCGCAGGTGAAGCGGCAGACGATGGGGTCTGGAGCGCCTCCGGCAGTACTTCGAGGGGAGAAGGCCACTGAGGAGGCCATCGGCCACCGGCGAGTGGAGATGGATGGAGTTAGCATCTTTTACAAGGCGGCACGGTTCCGCGAGCTAGAGGTGATGCCGGTCCTCTTTAACCGTCTCGCCGCCGCGGAGAAGCGACTCACTCGCTACGAGCACAAGAAGCTTCAGGTGGACTCGCACAATGTGGCCCTCGTCGTGGTGCTGCAGGATACGCAGGTGATCGGGGTATCTCGCATATACGTGGTGGCTGCTGTGCATCTCATCTGGCAGCGCGTCAACGCGCAGCTGTGGCAGGCGCATCAGCTCCTCCGCGTCATGGAGGGACTGAAACACAAGTACTGCAAGGGCTACGTGGACCTCGTCTACCCAAGTGGGCGTGGCTCCATCGCGTGCGACAGCGCAGCCACCCAGCCGCCGAGCATCATCGACACCCCGCTGATGCGAGAGGGAACGCGGCGGCACGTGCAGGACGATGTCGCACCTCAGCCATCGCTACCAACGCCGCTACCGCTGCAGCAGCCGCGCGCGCTGTCTGCGCGGTGCCAAAGCATAGTACCCAGCCGCACCACTACTGAAGCCTCCGATCCGGCTGGAGACAGCGACGGTAGCAGGCTCTTCAACGTCACCGCCACCGATCGCATGCGCTGTAGGTACGCGAGTGTGTGCTCTGGTGTTGCCTCGTCGCCCACATCGTCCGTCACATGCATTATCGGCGGCGACTTTAATGCCGAGCGCAGCGGGCCGGTCATGGAGTACTTGCTCACCGGCAGGGTGCCAGGGGGGGCGGAGGTGATGGAGTACTGGCGAGCATCCGTGTCGGAGTCGCCGGTGCCGCTCGACCGCACGGATGAGCGAGGCACCGGTCGGGCAACCGCCAGGGATGAGGTGAATGCGCTGCGCCCCACGCCTCCGTCCCCGTTAAAGGTGCCGCCACCGACACTGTGTGGTGTGCTGAGCCCCGCGAGGCAGGAGATGATCAGGATCTCCCCGCACAACTCTATGCACACCTCCTTATCTTCTGTTGGCTCGCCACCGTCGGTGCTGCCGCGTCGCGCGACCAAGTCTCCGCCCCGCAACTCCGTGAGCGACGCTGCTAGTGCTGCGGCGACCGGTATCGGGACAGGTGACGGCCTCTGCCTCCATCAGCCATACACCCCGCTCAGCAAGCGGCCATTCAATCTCTACCCTAGCCGCGTCTCGGACGGCGTGTTGTCCCCGCACAATGGGGCAGACAATCCACTGCAGTGCCGGCAAGACTTGGCGAAGGGTACCACCGTCGCCGCTCCGACGTTCCCGCGAAGGTCTGCCTCCACACCGAGTCCACAGCCCGCCGAGAATGACCTCCGCTACAACCGCGGAAGCACCTCCCCAACTCTCTTGTCAACCTCGAGTAGCCTCATCGATACACCGAGCTGTGGCTGTGATGATGGCCGTGGCGGCGGCAGCAACCTTGCAGCGGTGGCCGCGTCGTCATCGCAGCATGTGCTGTGTTCTGCGTCGTCGAGCCCCGCTCGCTGTTGCAGTTCGGATGCTCAGCTGCCACTTCTGCGACCCTCAATGTCGATGAACAGGGCTTCCACTGTGCATGCCGCCTCTCCAGCCTCTGCACCACAGACCTCGCCGTCGTCTACGCTGCAGGACGGAGGCTCCGCCACCGTCCCCGAAAACCACCGCGCGTACACGCGACGGTGCACCTTACAAGACATGAGCAATATCGAGAGTAATGCGCTGGAACACTCCCGTAGCCGCAGTGCCAGTGAGAGCGGAAGCGTGCTGAGCACTGCGTTTCCCACGAGCTGCGCAATGCGACTCGCCGTGCACACTCGCCACGACACGCTCAGTGTGGAGTTGGGCGAGCCTGGCTGGGAAAATGAGGAAAGCCGCGGACGGACCCCCATGTTGGGCGATGCAACCGACGGTGCATCTTCGGCGCAGCCGAGCCCCTCTCACGATCACCAGGAAGGAGTGGGTAGTGCAGGCGGGGTCGTACAGAAAGGAGAAGGGAACGCGAAGCGGCGGTATCGCATCCAAGCGCTGAAAAACTTCGCAGATGCGGACGGCGGCGGCAGCGGTAGCAACGCCTCAGCGAGCTCAAATTATGGATCGGCGATGGGTGATCACCGGCTATCCTTGTACGGCGACCCAGCGACGCCGGCGTCCCCGCGCGCACGTCGGAAGCGGCGGCCCGCCGTCGCTGCATCCAGGGACGTGGCGCCAACCCCTGCTTCGCCTCAAGCCACGCGCCATTTCTCCTCTCAGGCGGCGCCGCAGTCGTCGTCAGCGGTAGACTACGACTTCACGTGCTCGACGGTGTCTACGTCACCACCGGTGTCTCTCTTATGCCTGCCCACGCTCATCGCCAACAGCGCCTACACCCCGCCCAGCCCGCCGGTGTTTCTCATTGACGACGTCGTGCACAAGATCCGCTTGAGTGACGCCTATGCCCCGTACTGCTACCGCCATCCTTCCTACGTGTCGGCGGTGAACCCGTCCACCAACATGGAGGGCAAGGTGCTCGACCACATACTATACGAGGATGAGCACGTCGTGTGCGGCGGGGTGCTGCGGCTCGGAGAGCGACAGGAGCTTCCGAATGCGCGGGTGCCGAGTGATCACTATATGACCGGGAGCGTGCTGATCCCGATCCAGGAATTGCACCGGGCTTGAGGCGTGGCTGGCGGTTTCTGCTTGGGGAGGAAAGGGAGGAAGGGAGGGATGGCGGAGCGCGCAAAAGGCGAAGAGGCGCACGGGGTAGGATGTATCGATGTGCGTGCGCAGCGCGAGGCACACAAACCACCTCTGTTTATTTTGTCGTTTCGCTGTTTGTCATGCGTTTCTCGCTATCCACGTTCACTCCAATTCGACGGTTCCCTTTGGCTTTCTCGAAGACGCTATACACACGCACTCACGGACACACACACACACATACACTTGCATAAGAAGTGTACACTCAAATCACCAGTTCTGCCGGAGATGTGCATGTAAGAAAAGAAGAAGTGAAGATAGTCATCTCGGTCTCTGTATTGTTGTTGTTTTCCTTCTGCGCGGGAGCACAGTGTGTTGGTGGTGGGTACGGAGCAACGAGGAGGAGACAGGTAGGTCTTGTTGAGGTGGCAGATTCCTGTGGGTGCGTGTGCGGGGTGGTGTAGGGTCGAGTGAGCGAGGGATGTATGCCACTTGGATCTGATATGCTCCTTCTCGTCGGTTTACGTCTTTTAATTTTGATTCTATGTAACGCTTTGGAAATCGCTTTTCGGTTTCAACCCTGCTTGCCTTCTTCTTCCCCTCGCCTTCTCCCGCCGCTCCCCACGAAGCTCATACTTGCGTGTTTTCACCTTTCTCACTCCCTCCGTGTGTGTGTGTGTGTGTGTCTGTGGCTGTGTGTATGTGAGCGTAGACGTCTGTGCCCTCTTTCTGCTTGTCCATGTACGTTGTCTCTACCTGTCCCTCCGTTGTTTTTTTCTTGTTGAATCTCTTGCTGAGTGTACACGCTCTCTCTGCCTCTCGTCCTCCTGTCGTTTTATGTATTTTATGTGTGTGTGTATATGCGTGACCAAATCGACTTCGGTTTCACCTTCGGCTTTGGTGTCTCTCTCCTCCTCCTCCTCTTCGGATGTTCTGTCTGTAATCGTCCTTTTTTCTACGGTGGTGGCGGATATGTGAATGTTGTTGTTAATACCGCTGCTTTTGTGGGACAAGTCCTCTCTCTCTCTCTCTCCCTCTCTCTCCCTCTGTGTGTGTGTGTGTGTAACATGTACTACTACTATTTTGCTTCGTTCTCTTTGCTTTGTTTCGTATGTTGTTGTTGTTTGGGGGCGGGGGCGGGTTGATATGGTCTTCTTCGCCCCTACCGCCCGCCCTCCACCCCGTCTTCTTCCCAGCTCTGTCCGCGAACTCTGCACTGGGCTCTCTCTCCCTTCCTCTCTCTTTCTGTGTCTTGTGCTTTTATGAACGACTGTGTTCTGAGGAAGAGGGAGGCATGTCGACCGGTCACCGTCGGTGCCCGTCTCATTGATCTGGGGGTGGTGAAGGGGGGGGGGCAAAGGTAATGAGAGGGGCGGTATGAGCTTCCCATTTCTCGCCTTGTCGTTGCTGTCGTCTTCCACTTCCATGACCGTCATCCTTCTTCCATCCTTCCGGACCCCTCGCCTCTCTCCCGTTGTCCACCACCTTCTCAGCGCGTTTTTTTAACGCTGTCGAACTTTGCGCGTCTAACTTCACTGTTGTCCTCGCGTTTCCCATAGATGCAATACGGAAAGGCAAAGAGAACAGCACACAGCCCTCCTCCTCTCCCATGCGTGTGCCGTGCACAGCACCGGAGGACCTTCAAAAGAAGAATAGAAAAGCGGCTATTGGGAAAGATGGGCGATGGTGGTGGTTTTATGTAGTGCTTTACTGCCTTGCTACGGCTTCTCACTTCCATGGTGCCGCTCCTCCTCATTTTCCTGCGCATCATCCCCCCTCCCCTTCTTTTCGTTTGGTATTCCGTGAGTCGAGTGTTGCTGCTATTGCCGGCTGAAGCGTAATTATGTCTGCACGTGTCTTCGTCCCCCGCCTCCCACTCTTCTCTTCCCTGTCGTGTGCGGTTCTCTCTTGAGCCTCTCTCGAAGTCGCGGCCTCCCTCCTCCCTCCTTCCCGCCGCCCCCCTTTTTTCTTTGAGCGAATGTTTCTCCTATGCTATTTTGCTTCTTGGCTCTTCTTCCTGGCCATCCGGACTTCCCGCATGTACATGGTTCATTCTACTCTATCTCGTTTCGCCTTCCCGTGCTACACGAATGTGTGTCTCTCCGCTTCACAATGTCCAAACACGCACGCATTAACGCATACAAATTTTCAGAACGCAAAAGAAGTAACAATCAAAAAAGACAGAGCAGAATGTGTCCGAGGCGTGCGCACACATCCGGAGACACTACAGCAGCGGAACGCGCTCAATAAAGTGCCTGTCGTGCGCGTGCGTGTTTGTGTGTGTGCTGCTCTTCCTTCAGACACGCACCCGAGTATCTACATGGATTACTCGGTGCTCCTGTTGCCGCTCTGGGTTCGCGCGCTTTTCGGCTCCTTTTTGTCTTGAACTTTCGTTCCTCCCCTCCCACCGTGCCTTTGCCCGCTGCCCGCCACACGGACCGATGAAGGTACAGCGCCACCCTCACCCCATGTTTCTCTTTTTCTCCCTCGTGTCTCACCTCGTCCCTCCCCCCCCCCCCCCCCCCACCCCATCTCTCTCTCTCTCTCTCTTGCATTCGCTTCTGTGGCTGGTACTGGTGGTGGTGATGGTGCTCGTGGCTTTTTTTTCATTCCGAGAAAAGTGTGTGTGTGTGTGTGTGTGTTGAGGGGGGGGGGGCAAACAAGAATAGAGAAAACGCCGTTGCTTCATATTTTCGGTTTCTCATGCAGGATCTGCTTACTTCTATCACGGCAAGATACAGTGCTTGCTTGTGTCTGGGTTTGTGTGGCCCTTGTTGAACTCTCTGTCTCTCTAACACTGCTTTACGTATACGTGCGTGTTGAGCTGACTCTGACACCTTGACATGCGGCTCACAATACCGAGTGCGGTGAAGAAAAAAACAATGCTTTTCTTTTTCTCAAAGGGCTCCTCCCGGCGCGATGGGTGCCGCTGTGGGCTTCCGCGACAGGAATAATCCGCTTCATTTACGGATGACCGCAAGCATGCAGTGAACATTGCCGTCGACCTTGGCAATGCACCCAGTGACAAGGTTGTCGACGGGTGTCTGCTGGCTCTCCGAGGCCCTTTCCAAGTGCAAGAAGGTCCTCTGGGAAGACTGGCTCACCAGTAGTCGCAGTGATGCTTTTTGGGGGAGCTGCAAGGACTCAATTGCGTAAAGCGCATGGCTTGCTCGTGAAGGCGCTGGACATGGATGCTGCGGGAACGATCAAGCCGAGGGACTCTCAGCGCATGTACGCCACCTGGGCTTACTCCTGCCCTTACTCGAAAGCAGAGCATGCTGAACAAGTGGCTGCCACTTATCGGACAGTGCGATTGCCGCTTCGTGGTGGGTCCCGGCGCAGGGGACCTGGCGAGCAATGCCTACCGGCACCGGTTTCACCATGTACACGGATGTGCGGTATCTGGTGCAGCAGAACTTTGTACATCAGAAGGCGCGGAAAGGACACCCTCCGCAAGACAGTGTGTCAGCTGGCAGACCTGAGCAGGGCCAGATGAGGTCAACAGGGAGAGCGTCAGCGCCCTCGTGTAAACAAAAAGAAAAAAAACTACATGCACTTCATCGAAACGAAGCTAGGCCCCGGAAGACTAGCACCAGGGACAGGGGGAGGGCTGCCGGCTACACCTTACTGGCGCTGGGCTTCGTGCGCGGCATGTGTGTGGTTGAAGATACTGCACCGGTAGCCTCCCGATCTTCCGTTGCTCTGCTAGTTGGGCGAGCGTTCAACTGTTTGTCTTCATGATTCCCCCCTGTTTCTTGTCGTTTCATGGGTGTGTTCTCTTTTTTTTCGTGTTGCTTTTTCCCCGCACCGTATCCCTCGTGCCTTATCAGCGAACGCACCCACTTGTTGTTATGGTGTTCCATTTCGTTACTGTTGCCCCTCGGACACCTGCGGCACCCCGGCAGAGCCTCTACCTCTCCCTGTGGCTTCCCGCTCACGCGCCCACATGTAAGGAAGCGGGGGAAAGGGGGGGAGGGGCGAGGTCGGTGACTGGGGTGGCCACAGGGTCCGTCAGCGCGATGAGTCTTACTGGGCGCGCCGCCTCGCTTAGAGATCAGCGGAGGACTTGGGTGATCGAGGCATCTCAAGAACTCACACGATGAAGTAAGCGGCATGCAGCAGCGGCACCTGAGGCTTTCTATCCTGCCTTGGAGTGTTGCTTACCTCTGTGTGCTTTCTTTTTGTTTTCACGGCGCACCCCACCGGGCCCTCTCCCCACCAGCTCCTTTCTTTGGTTTCGTTCGTCGCACTCTCTGCTCCGCCGTCACGAAACTCCAGTGTCATGCGCTGCCGTGTGATAGGAGTTCGGGGACGGGGGACTTCTCAGCCTCCCATTCGGTTTATGTGCTAAAGATGTAAAACCCTGTTGGGCAGGAGAGTGGGCATTACCTGCTTCTCTCCGGTTAGAGGCGTCGCTTTTCGCCGCGGTATTGCTTCCATCTTTTGCTGTTGTTCAACGTTATTCTTCTTGACACTTCCTCCACCACCCTCCTTCCTCCGCCTGCGGAACGGCGAGGGGGCACACTGTACCTCCCTTCCAGCCAAAACACCTCCCTTGCCAAGGACTCCCGGATCGTTTCTCGGCTGCGCGCTCCTCTACCCATATCCGATCCACCGCCTCGGATGTAGTCTAATACTCCCCCCTCCCCCAAATTCGTTTCTTTTGCTTTCTTACACGCTCTTTTTTCTGATTTTGTTTTTTTTCGTTGGCTGCTTCCCTCTGTGTTTCCGCCTCCCTGATCCGCTCGCCCAAGTGCGCCTGTGTGTCGTTGGCTGCGAGCGCGTGTGTGCGTGTGCACGTGCACGTGAATTGGAAGCGTGAGAGGGGTGGTCCGATGCAGCTCGCGCGACGATCGCAAATCGCTGCAGCGGCAAGGACAGTCGCATGCGTACGCACACCCCCGCTGAAGGGCGGGAAGGCAAACGGAAAGACAGACAACACCGCAGCAGAGGAGCCTTGACCGGGAAAAGAGAAATACCGTCGCTTGAAAGGAGTGAAGGGTGCTGCCTACCACGGCCCTGCTTCTTGTCAGACAGACGGAATGGATGGATGAGGTGCGTCCTTGATGCCGTCGGCGCTCAATTTGCGTGTTGCTCCACCCCGTTCTTGGTGCCGCTCGTGTTCTGTGCACATATGCCGTTGACGAGGACTGCGCTTCCACAACTGGCGAATGCTCTTCACATCTCTCTCTCTCTCTCTCCCTCTCCCTCTCCGTACACGTTGCTCCTCACCTCTCGGCCCGCAACACTGCACCCAGCCAGAGAGGGAGCGCAAAAAAGAAAGGAGAAAACACAGCAACGCGTGCAACTGCCGGCGTTATGTTTTCGACAAACACGGTGCTGTGCGCGCGTGCCCTGGTGGATCGCAAGTCCCCACAGCTCTGGGGTGCACCTGGTGCGCCGATCATTCGCATGCGTGGCCACCACGTGACATGGAAGTTCCAGTCGTATGACATGTTTGTCGAGCACACGCACCGGCGCCGCAACTCCGACATCCGTCTTCTGCACTACCTCGGCAAGCACTGCCCTCACCCGCAAAAGTCGCTTTGGTCGCCCGACACCCCGGTTACCCAGGACCGGCACTTGTTCATGCTGACCACGATCGACGTGGACGCCTTCAAGTATTGGTTTGGTGTCAAGCGATGCCGCCTCTCCGTAGGCCCGTGGAACATTCTCGCGAAGTCGGGGCTGCTCCCGCCGTCGTACAAGCAGAACTCGAAGATCATGCCGAAGCCGATCTTCGACAAAGAGCAGCTGATGAGGTACTACTTGGCCAACCGCAAAGACCAGCGGCAAATGGAGCGGGAGGACTACTTGAACTACAAAAATAGTATGGTGAAGTCTCCAGAGGAGCGTGCGGCGGAGCGGCCGGTGGCGCCCTTTTTGTAATGTCTGTTTTCGACTCCCCGAAAAGCGATGGCAGCAGCGAGGTACGTGCACGGAAAGACGGCGTCGAGAGGTACAATGCATAGAAGCTCGCAGGAAGCCCAGTGGCACTGCAGCCTCTCGTTAACAGTCGCGTCTCACATACAGTGCACGTGTGTGTGTGTGTATGTTTCTCGCACTCTCTCTCTCTCTGCGTCTCCCTCCTGTGGTGCTTCGCTCTGGCCAGCTTCTCTCTCCACGACGCATTGCGCATCTTGCGGTGCATGTGTGCTGCTGTCTCGGACAAGGAAGGGTGGTGGTGCGCCTCCGTCTGGTGTTGGTGCGCGCTTGTACGTGAGAATGAGTAACCGATGATGACGGGCCTTGCTGCGGGTGTTCCACGCGCACACGCACAATCGATATCAAAGGCGAAAGCGCAAAAACAACAAAACGAATCGAAAGCGAGAAATGAGCGATGCAAAGTCGCAGCCAGTGCGCGCATCATGGAAGATGTCTCACTTTGCAGCCGCCTGTACTGATAGGGAGGCTGGCCGCGTCACGTCATGTATGTAAGCACGAGGGGAGAAAGAAGAGGAGCTGATACGTCTGGGGTGTCTCCATGCATCTAAGCATAATAGACGCGTTACTGATTATGACCGTGCATGCTACCTCAGTTTGAGGGCGCTCGCACACATCATGAACGCCCCGTGGTTCGCATCCCTCACCTGGTTCTTCAGGCAATGAAGCGACTCGTCATTTGGCTCTCTCTCTCCACTTCCCCTCTCCCCTCCCCTCTTACGCGTATCTCTGCGTGTACATGCGTCGGTGTTTGCGCGTGTGTGCACGTGAGTGCGTGTGTGCACCGCCGTAGTACCCCCGCCCTGATTTGCACGGCGTTTTTTCTATTTTACCTCTGTAAGTCTCCCTCCTGCTGTGGTGGTAGCCTTGATTGTCCGTGTATTGTTGCTGTCGTTGTTATCGCTGCACCGGCACAGCCCATTGTACCTGCTCTCAGGCTCCCTTCTGTGTGTGTGTGTGTGTTTTCTGTTGGAGTTCTCTAAAGAAAGCGGAGAGACACACGAACAAACTCCGTGCTGTCGTGCTGGCTCGCTGCGCCTCCGTCCCTCTCTCTCGCTCGCTTACGCGAGGGGTACTAGCGCCTCTACGCCTTTTCCCCACTCACGAAGACACTCGTGAACACAACAGCGGCACAGGTTGAAACAAAAAGCGATGGAGTCGCCGATCAGCCCAGCCGTGTGGAAGGTGCTCTTCAACGCTGCTCTCGGCACCCTCTCGGTCGCCACCCTCTACTCCGTCTACCACCAGAGGTACGATATGGAGTCGGCGCAGCGGGCGGCGTTCCTGGAGCTACGCAAGGCGGACTCCGAGGAGGCCCGTGTGGCGAAGCTGACGGAGCTGCAGGCGGCATGCAAGCCGGAGGTGGTCCGCCGGCAGCCCTCTGCTCGCATGAGCGCCCTCAAGTACGGCGCCCCAATTGTGCAGATGGCGAAGTTGCAGAAGGATGGCACAAACGTGGAGAGTGTTCGCACGGCTATCAAGGTCATCCTGTACATCTACGGCCCTGACGCCGAGGGCCGACAGAAGCTGAACAGCCTCGATGGATACAAGGCCCTGCTAGCGACTCTAAGCGAGGCGCAGCGGCAGGGAGAGGCGGACTTGATGGAGGATGTGGCTCAGGCGCTGGATGCGCTGACAGAGGTGGACGACTCCGAGGTCGTCCTCGACACGGATGTGCCCAAGGGTAGCGAAGGCACCGCCATGCTGGCCCGCTTGCCGGCCACCGTGAAAATGCTGCGCATCCTCGACCCGGAAGGCTCCGTCACGTTCCTCGCATCTCTCACGGGCATCTTTGCAAACATCTGCACTCTCGCGGAGGGTGCGGCCAACATCGGTAGGGGCGTAGATGGGCACAGCGGCATGTCCTTCTTCTTGCGACTGTTGGACCACACCAACCGCCGCGTCGTAGCGAACGCCGTCACCGTCGTGCGCTTCCTCGCTCGTGCGCAGATCTGCCAGGAGGAGCTGATCGAGGAGGAGAACTTGACGCGCCTGGCGGACAACTTGCATGTGACCGGCGAACCGGTGGTCGTGAACTCTATCCTGACGGTCGTCCTGGTGATGGCCGGCAGCAAGAAGTACGGCGAGGCCTTCTTCTCCGGGGTCGCCTCCAGCACCATTCCCAGCACCCTCTTCGAGTTGTGGATACGCTCCCCTGAGAAATCGCTGCGCAGTCGTGCGGAGGTGCTCTCGCGTTTGCTGCTGCGCATCCCGCAGACAGCCCCCATCGCGGCTGCTCTATTCGAGCGCTTCCGCGCACAGCTGGAGGAGCGCCGCCGGCGTGATGAGGAGGAGTACAAGCAACAAATGCAGCAGATGCAGCAGAACCAGATGATGCAGCGCATGATGATGGAACAGATGGGCATTGACCCCTCCATGATGGGCTAGGCGCGGCAGTATCTGGAGGGAGGGGACACCCATGAGGTATGCCATCAAGCCGCTCCAAGCGAATGAGAATACCACGATGCGGTCGCGTGCACTCAAAGACCATCGCAAAGTGTCTATGGGGGCGGGGGGAACGGGCGCGTCGCAGTGCACGTTTACGGCTGTGATGTGTATGCGTTCACACCGTTCGATCATCACTGCCTCTGACCCACATCGTTTGGCCGTGTAAGTCTTCTCTTTCCATCACACTGTGCTCCTTCATCGCGACTTTTCATTTTTTTCGTGTGTTGGGCGGCGGCTTTTGTGCGCGTGGGCTGCGACGGCATCTTTGCTCGAGGGCGGTGCAGCGGATGACCAACTTGGGTTAGTGTCGCAGGCTGTATGCACGTGCGCACGTCTCTGAGTGTTGTTCTCTTGCCTGCCCGCTGGATCGTTTTGGCGGGGTGTACCATGTGCGTCGTGGTTCGTTGTTTAAGATCCGACATATAAAACAAAAGTGGAGGGTGGCATACACTCAGGCAATCCCGCGCAGGTGAGAGGCGAAGTAAGCGAGCTGGAGAAGGTCTTTGAAGCAGCGGTGTGCTTGCGTGGAAAGGGCGAGAGACTTTGTTGTCGGCTCGTGGAGATGGGCAGCAGAGGAAGGAAATGGGGCAATGAAATCGAGGAGGAGCAAGAGAAGCGCACCCAACGACATCACGTGGCGTACCTGGGATGTGTGTGGTGCGCGCCGGCCGCGACGCGGCGTGCCTTCTCCTTTTGAGTTGTCGACAGTTTTCCCTTTTGCTTCTGCCTTCCTCACTCCCCTCGGCCTTCTGCCGAGCTCGGAAGACAGGACTGACAGCGCTGTTGGTGCCGCTTGCAGTCTTCCCTACCCTGTCCTCTTCATGTGCGTCTCTCCGCCTGTGTGTTTGTGTGTGTGTGTGTGTGTGCGTCGCGCTGTCTACGCGGGCTAGGACGTGCCCTCCTTCGTGTGTTTCACCGCCGTCTCTCTCGTTCTCCACACAACAACAAGCGATAAGACGAAGTGCTAAACAGGCAAACTAAACGAAAATACCAAGAGAACCACAGTGAGCGGAGAAAGCCGACAGGATGAGGTGCGGCGCTGAAGCGCCCAACAAAGCGCACGCTGCACGCCAGCTGTGCTTACTGGCGTGGTGCTGGTCTATGTGACCAGGATCTGCACTCGGACGTGAGCCGATCTCTGTGGAACTCACACCTGCGCCCCGACGTCCCCCTTCACATGCGCCTTTTCAAGAATTCTTCGTCGCTCGTACACCGGCAAACAAGGAAGAGGGGGGGGGGTGCGGGGGCCGAGAGGCTTTCATTGTCTCGCACTGAGGTCCTTCCCATCTCACTCCATCTTCAGTTTGCCGCACTCTTCGCACTCCCCCTCTGTGCCCGCGCGGATGGCCAGCGTGAGAGTGTGTGTGTGTCTTCACCCCTCTGGCCGTCATTCATGGAGCTGGTCTCTTCGCGCCCCTTCATCATTGCCCTCCCCCTTCTCTCTCTCCCCCTCTCCTTGTGTTGCCTCTACGCCCATGATTCCTGTCTCACCCCGCCATTTCGCTTCGTCTCTCTCCTCCTCCCACTCCCCTTTGCCGGCCACGGTGTTTCACACGCCAAGAAACGCGTCGTCATCGACCGACGTGCACGCACGCGCGAACACGGCGTCATCCGCCGGGTTTTGTTACTCTTTAGCATGTGCACTCGTGCAGCACCGCACTTGGAACGCAGCCTTGAGCTTTATACGCGGAACGAAGCAGCACAGGCGAATGTCCGATCAAGTTAAGCCGCCACGTCGAAACACCGCGGAGGACGAGACAGCAGAGGACTGCGCCGCCGAGGTGCCGGCGGAAAACGAGGAGGAGGTGCCGTTGTGTCAGCACGACACTTACGATGCCACCCTCTCCCTGGCAGATCGCGAGGCTAAGTGGGGCTTCTCCTTCAGCGAGCTGCAATCCGCCGTGAAGGTTGTTCGAGTGCTGTTCCACAATCCTGCCCTCTATGTCGGTGACCCCTACCTCTCTGACAGCCGCCTCTACACAATGATCACCCGTGACCGGAAGACGAAACGCGAGAACCGCGACGTTTTCAAGGCAATCATGAATGAAGAGAAGAGTCGTCGCAGGCGCTACCTGCGCCAGCAGGACATCGAGGCGGTGCGTCGCACTGCCATGAAGCGCGAGCGCGATGATGCTCTGAGCGCACTGCTTCTGGCCGGCAGCGAAGGGGCCAATGACAACGTAGCACCGCTTTTGCTCGTTGAGCGGCCGAAGGCGCCGGAGTTGAACGGCAGCGACCAAGGCGAAGACAACGGGAAGAGCAGTGCTGCCGACACTGCCTCTGCAGCTGATGGTGGTGCGGCAGGTAATGCGGACACTCTGAGGCTTTCTGCATCGGAGAAAGAGGTGTTGCGGCTTGTTGGTGCCTTTGAGAACCTTCTGCGCCTGGAACAGGCCCTACGAGGAGAGCGGGTCGAGGGCTATGAAGGGGACAGCGCAGCAGCGGCGGGAACTGCTGCGAGGCCTGGTGCTGCGGCATCACCATCTGTGGAGAACCCGCCCGTCACCGGCGGAGAAGGCGATCTATCTGAGTCTAGCACATGCTTCTCCACAGTGAAGAAGTTGCGCACGGAAACGGATGCGTCGACGGCCGTCCCCGCCGTGGAGCTGGACTGGCTCGTGATCACTCAACTCACCGCACAGGTGTACCGCTACCTCCCGCACTCGTATGGTTCCCAGATGCCGCCACCCTTGTTTGCTGGCGCCGGGCCGGCGGACGCCGTGAACTCCCCTCTTGTGGTGCGCAGCTATGTCCGCGGCATGAAATGCTATGTGGCGCAGCGTGCTGCGACGCTGGTGCACCTCGCGAACGCGACGGCACCTCCAAATACGCCAAACTCGTCCATCACCTTCGGAGGCGCGGAGCCTGCGCCGCTCGGCTCCTTATTGGCGTCTACGCACCGCGATGTGATTGTGCGAACCCCTCTTGTCGAGCTGCAGTCGATTCATGGTCTTCGTTCGTTGATTGAGGATGGCGACCCCGGCGCTGCGTCTTCGCAGGTGATGGCGACGGTGGACCTGCCGCTGGACGACCTGCTTCGAGCGCTCGAGCTGGTGCTGCTGGAGGGGGCTAGCGACGAACGGTTCTGCCCCGTGCCCGCGACCACTGACGGTGATTGGGTGCAGGGGGAAGGGCGTGCGCGTGCGCAGCAGCTTTGCATTGCCGAGCAGACCTTGCACTGCTTCATCGCGCGTCGCGTGTACGGCTCTGCCAAAGTCCGCGGCTGCGGCCCCTCGCCAGTACTGATTCAGCGCAGTCCTCCCACCTCCTCGTCAGAGGAGCCGGAGGGGTACTGCATCTACGACGATGTGCAGCGCTACGCTGTCGAGCACCACGAGGATGACGCGCAGTTGAAGCTGAACAAGTTTATCGGGTGCCACATCTGCAAGGTGCGCTACAACCGCCTCCACCCGTACTACTACAGTATGTGCCACCTCTGCGGCGAATACAACTACAACAAGCGCCTCATGGCGCGAGACTTGCGAGGTAAAACGGTGCTCCTCACAGGCTGCCGCATCAAGATTGGGTATGCGATGGCGCTCTCGCTGCTTCGCTGCGGTGCCACCGTCCTCGGCACCACCCGCTTCATCCACGAGGCGGTAGCGCGCTTTCAGCAGGAGATCGACCACGACGTCTGGAAAGACCGCCTGCACCTCTTCTCGCTCGATTTGCGGGACATGTGGGTTGTCACGCAGTTCTGCGCGTTTGTGCGGCAGAGATACAAGAAGCTGTTTGCGATCATCAACAACGCGGCGCAGACCATCGCGCGGACACCGCAGTACACGGAGCACCTCCGCAACATGGAGCTAAGCCCGCCAGCCGCCCTGCAAGCCAGCATCCAAGACGACGAATGCGCAGCTGAGTGGCACAATTTTTTCCGCCGCCACGCAACCGTCACGGTGGGGCAGCCGCTGTCTATCGAGTACCACCCGAGCATGCAGCCCTTCCTCGACACGAGCCAGGCTGCTTGCCACGACGATGTGGGCAAAGCGAGGAACAGCAAGAGCGCGGCGCCGCAGTCTGGCATCGCGGCAAGCAACGTGTCGCCGTCGGCGGACGACGCCGCAGTGGCGTTGCACGTGGCGTGCGACCGCACCCTCATCTTTGACCGCTACGACACACAAGCGGAAGAGAGCGACCACCGTGAGAAGAACTCGTGGGTGATGAACCTCGCTGAGATACAGGGCAGCGAGGCGGCCGAGGTGATGGCGATCAATGCCCTCTCCCCTTTCATTCTCAATGGTCGTCTCAAGGCGTGCCTGGCAGACCGCGACGACGACGCCGTGCCGAGCGAGCCGCGCTTCATCATCAACGTCTCGGCGATGGAGGGGCAGTTCTACCGGTTCAAGCAGACGACACACCCGCACACGAACATGGCCAAGGCGGCGCTGAACATGATGACGCGCACGAGCGCCGACGACTACGCAGCGGACGGAATCTACATGAACTCGGTAGACACGGGATGGATTACGGATGAGTCGCCGAAGCTGAAGAAGGATCGACGGGCAGAGCAGTTTATGCTATGCCCGCTGGACGAGGTAGATGCGGCGGCGCGCTGTCTGGATCTCATCTTCACCAACAGCCGCGTGTGCGGCCTGTTTTACAAGGATTTCAAGGTGATTGCGTGGTGATCACGACGGCGGGTCCTGTCTGCAGGGGTGGTTGTGGGTGCTTAATCCTTGCAGGCCCTTCCCACGTTTTTATTTCAGTTGTCGCCTCCGTTTTGGCTTGCAGGAGTGTATCGGACAGTTGTTTGTCGTGGCTCCTCACGCGCCGAAAAGAGAATGGGTGTCTGTGTCCGTGTGTGGGTGTGCGGGCGTACCGATGTCTCTGTCTCTCTCGTTCGAGAGGATATGCACACCCGCCCGCCCTCTCTCCCCACACAGGCAGACAGATACGGACGCAGTGCAGATCACGCCCCCCTTGTTCGCTTAAGTGGGCTTAATTCCTTCCACCCTTTCAACGAATCATCACCACCCATGTGCTGCTTTCTCATGTGGTGTGTGTGTGTGTGTGGGTGGGTGGGAAAGCAGACCCGCACACATGTGTGCCGTACATCGCACCCCACCCGCCTCTCCATCCGCTCGTTGCCTGGTGACTTTCACGGTGCGGAGCTGGAGTAAGTACACCGAGAGCGATGGGGATGATGACGATCTTGAGGGACACCAGCACCCAAGCGGAGCACTGGTGGGTCGCCGCGCCGCAGGTTAAGTCCAGGCTCTCTCTTCGTTCTCGGCTGCCCGTTTGTTTGCGATGCCCTTCTAACAATGGCATATCCACCGCTGCTCACGTTGGTGGAGAAGCGCACCGGCGCGCTGCAGCCCTCGCACACCTCCCCTACGTACCCTACGCCTTTGAGGGGAGGAGTCTCTCACTCGCTCTCTCACTCTCGCTTCCTCAACATGGTCACTTGTGCTTTCGGCCACTTCTTCTTGATATCCTTGTGCCCGTCTTTTCCGCCACACAATGGAACACATATGTCATCTACTCCAGGCCCACGTAGGACCCCTCTCACTCACGCTCACTCTCTCGCTCGCTCTCCGTACACACCCGTGCTGTCTCCTCGGCTCTAGCCCTCTTGCCTTTTCTCTTACCCGCTTACAGCAGCATGGCGTCCGAGTACATCGCCGCGCCTCGTGAGTCCTTCACCCTGCCTCGCCAGGAGTCCAAGTTCACTGTGTCCGCGGTGGAGCACATCATCAAGGATGCTTGCGAAGGCATGGTTGGCCCGGAGCGGCCGTACGTCTACGAGGAGGCACAGCCGCTCATCAAAGACTTGTGTGCTGAGATCCAGCAACGGACTGTGCGTCTCGGCTACGAGCGGTACAAGCTGGTAACCCATGCGACGGTGACGGAGGCCGCCAGTCAAGGTATGCGCGTTGCCTCGCGTTGCCTGTGGGACCCAGAGACGGACAACTACGCGACCTACACGTACTCGAACCAGTACATGCACGTCACCGTTGTTGTCTTCGGCGTTTACTGGGAGTAAAGAGAGGATAAGAAGCGACTGAAGTGAGGGTCGGGGGTGGGGTTGGGTGAGAGACTGACGCGAGGGCGCATCGATGAGACACCGGCAGGGCGGCAGGGAAGGAGAAAGGCTATGAAAAGGAGCCTCGAGGTGTGATCGCCGTGCGCCTGCTCATGCTCAACGCACAATGCACGCACGTCACGCGAGCTCCTTTTGTCCAGTGCTCCTCCCTCCCCTCTCCTTCTCCATTTTCTCCAGTTGCCTGTCCTTTGCGTCTCCCACTCGCCTTGTACCCCCATTCACTTCGAAACAGGAGGAGCGCATTGTACTCCTGCGGCGTATGCCGCTGACGCTGCTGCGCGCAAGTCGTGCTCTGTTTTGTTACGACTGTTAGCGCTTCTGTTGAGCAGGGGTGGTGAAAGGGGTTGCTGTGTGTGTGTGTGTCTGTGGGTCTCTATGTGTCTTCACCAACTGCAGCACCCACCCGACAGGCTGCGAGCGTGACTGCAGTGTGCAATAGCCGACGATGCGTTCTTCTGATGTACAAGAGAACTCGAGAGCCATTTTCGCCCCGAGACAGACAGAAAGCGAGGCTACATGCGCGCCTCTGTGGGCAGGCGAAGGCGGCAGTGCCGCCAGCTGCATCATCCACGCCGCTGCTGTGCCGTTTCTTTTCTTACTCAGGCGCAAACAGACGCACGCGTGTGCGTTGTTGAGAGTTGGCGAGTGTAACACACGCCCCAGAACAGTGTGGCACGTGGCGGCCACAATACGGAAGGACTGCATGCGCCCTTATCTCAATGCTGCGTTGCGGGCACCGCCTCCTCTGCCCCCCCCCCCCTTTGTTCTGTTGGTACTTGGGAATGCTGAACCTTCTCGATGCAACGCCTCCCTTTCTCTCTCTCCCTTCTTGCGCTCCCTCTCTGTCGCATCACGCACACAAACACGTCACACATGCCGACAACAACAAAAAATAATAATCGAACGACGACACGCACGCACACGTGCGGACAGGGTGTACTGCGTGAAGCTCTTTCCAGCCACAACACAATGTCCAAGAAGCAGGAGGCTAAGGCGTACGGCCCGAACGTGAAGAAGGGCGACCTTGTTTACGGCGTCGTGCACATCTTCGCCTCCTTCAATGACACATTTGTGCACGTGACGGACACGTCCGGCCGCGAAACGTACGTGAAGGTCACCGGCGGTATGAAGGTGAAGGCTGATCGCGATGAGTCTTCCCCCTACGCTGCGATGATGGCCGCCCAGGACGTCGTGGCGCGCTGCAAGGAGTGCGGAATCAACGCCCTGCACGTCAAGATGCGCGCCGTCGGTGGTGTGCGCACCAAGTCCCCTGGCCCTGGCGCCCAGGCCGCCCTCCGCGCGCTCGCCCGCGCCGGGATGAAGATTGGCCGCATCGAGGATGTCACCCCGATCCCGACTGACTCCACCCGCCGCAAGGGCTCCCGCCGTGGTCGCCGCCTGTAAGCCTCGATGCATGTACCTGTGCACGCGCCTTCGGATCGCCTTTCGAATGCGAGCCTACTCTGGCGAATCGCTGTATGTGAGTATGCGCGCGTTTGTATCTGCGTGTGTTGCGGCTTGTCGGTGAGTGCACTAGCCAGTGCTTGCCTCTGCGTCTTTCCGGCATCGGCACGAATAGAGGCGAAGAAAAGGCGCGTGTGTCCGGCACGCGTATACGCTCGCCGGAGTGGGTGCATCGAATGAAGCAGGGCCAAACATAAAACGGGGAGGCATAGCGGAGTGGCGTTAGCCGTTTCCTCGGTGTGCTACCCGCCTCCCTCCCTGCTAAGCTGGCGTAGGCAGGCGGTGGTGGCAGAGGTGAAGCCTCTCGTGCTGTCGCACCTTGACGATCTCTTTGGGTGCACTCGCGCGCACGCGCAGGACCACACAGTTATGTGTCCCATCCTAATTTCTTCGTTGATTTTGTCCTTCTCTGATTTCGGGTTCTTCCCCCTCTTTCTCAGAACGAAACCAAAAAGATGAAGAGAGAGAGAGAGACGTGCACGGAACGCCAACTTTTGGCGGGCTGTGCATTCGCTGGTTATCCCACAACCCGCGGGAAATCGGCGCGTCCAAGGCTTCTCTGTGCGTGTGCCGTTAAGGAGTGCGTGTGAGGGTGTGTGGGGCGATGAAGGTGCCAGGTCATGAGCCGCTTTATCTATGTTGGCGTATGCGCGAGCACACACACACACACACACACACACACGCAACTTGTGAGCCAGGACGGGCCTGCCATGGGGGACATTAGAGAGACGAAGAAAAGCGGAGGCGCATGCACGGTGGGCTGTAGTTGCGGTTGCAGAGCCCTATACCATACGGTCTAGACAGTCTCGGTCACCGCATCTTCTTACAATCACCTATTCTTTTCTCACTGCCTCTGTGCTGGCGCCTCCGTTTTCGAACCCTCTCTGTTCTTCCGCTTTTCCATGTCCCTCTTAGTAGTTGAGGAACGATGGTGGATGCTCACCCTATGCTACCTACCTCACCCCGCTTCTCTTCCTTCTCTACTTGGCGTTGCCTGCACTGGGCACTGTTTGTGGCACGTCCGCGCAAACCTCTCCCCCTCCCTCGCCTTCACCTCTTCCAGACGCCTACGCACCGCATCGCACGAAGGAAATCTGTATCGGTGCCTGTGAGTTTATTTTGTCTACGCGCCCGCTGACGTAGGTTCTCGAGTGTGACTGGTTGTGCGCGTGTGCGGTGGGTGCGGTTTGGAATTCCACGTATCGCAAGGATCGCACTCACACTCACACACGGCCGCGGAGGAGCCTCATTAGGGGAGAAGAGAGACAGACGACACGAACAATAATGAGCGCTAACGTGAGCTTCTCGGCTGGCTCGCGGACGACCAAAGCGGCGCCATCAGGACCGGCCGCGTCGCCTTCTACCAAGAGCAAGAGTCACATGATCTTGCCGTATGAGGTGCTCTTCAACCTCGTCGGCCGCCGAGTGACGGTGCTGCTCACCAAGGGCTCCCAGGAGCTGGAGGGTACTTTGCAGTCTGTAGACAGTGACAAGGGCGACATGCTGTTGTCGGATGTGGTTCGCTACACCTGGGCCCCTTCGCGCTCATCGGATGAGGAGGAGACCGCCGCGGCTGCCGCGGGCAACGGGCAGTGCACCCTTGGCAGTGTCCCCGAGGAAGAGGGATGTTCCAACTGCGTTGGAGGCGGGCAGCGTCGCGAGCTGAGCCGGTGCCGCCAGGCAGTGCTCAATAGCGCGTTTGTCGCCCTCGTCACACCGACGCTCTTTATACCGGAGGGGGGGCATTCGGCGTCGCCAGCGCATGAACACACAATCGCTTGATATCCATCAGGGCCGGGCAGGTGGAGGTCACGGGTGCTGTGCGTCTGCCCGTATGCGTGTGTGTGTGTGTGTGTTGGCACTGTCCTCTTCTCCTGTTGCACCTCGTAAAGACGAAGAAAAGGCTGATATATATATATATATATATCTTTTTGAGTTACGGAGAGAGAGTGGAGGAGTAACACAACAAGGAGGAAGGAGGCAACGCGGCGGCGTCTCTCTGTCGCTCTCTATGCAGGAGAGTCCATCTACAGAGCGAGGCTCTGCCCTGCTAAATCGCGTCTTCTCTGACTCCTCGTTCTGTGCTTCCTGGCACTTGCTCGCGCTTTCTCGTGCTGCTGTCTGCCATCCATCATCATCATCTCTCTCTCTCTCCCCGTCTATCCATACCCTCGACGATGTCGCTGCAATGATCACCGATGTCCTTTTTCGTCATCTCTCCGCGTCCCCTCTCTCTCTCTCTCTTTCCTCTGTTCCGCTCGCCGCCGCCGTCTCTCTCGCGCGGGGACGTGTACTCCGCTACTGGCCGCAGGCTCTTTGCTTCGTCTGTTGGAGGCAGCACCGCACCGCCCCTTCCGCTTTCGCACCCCTTGTCCACCTCCGCATCCCCACGTTCCAGACACTCGTCACTGCATCCTCGGCTCTGCGCGCGTTTTTCTTTTTTCTGTTTGTGTTTGTGTGCGCCCAAGCCCGCGCATTCAACAGCTCGCCTTGATCTAGTAGGAATCCATCACCGAACCAACAGAAGGAAACAGGTATCATGTCTCGTTGCACGACCAAGCTATCCGGTGGCGCGGCTCGCGCCAACCTGGTGGACCACGGTGTCTATGTAAAGCCGATGAGCTTAAACCCCTTTCTCGGCGCCGTTCACGATGGCACTAGCACCGGCTACTTCCAGGGCTACTCGGCCAAGCCGATGCATTGGCTTTACCGCTTCCGCTACAACATGCTGCCACAGGGCATTTCGTGCGGCTTCTTCTCGCGCAACCCGTACGGCCGCTACGTGCACTGGCTTGAGGTGAGCACGATTGAGAAAGTACGAATGCAGCTGCAGTCGGTGGAGTCGATGCCGGTCTCGGTGTTGGTGTCGCTTACCGTGATCTACTCCTTGTGGTTTTCGTACCGCCTCACCTTTCTGCACCCCGACATCACTCTATACAACCTTGGCCTATGGTCCACGAAGCCGTGGGTACAGCAGCAGCGCTTCAACAAGAAGATCGACATTGACCAGCAGGTCTACCGCTGGGTGCACCGCATGCCGGAGTTTTCAATAACGGACCCGATCCGTGAGATATACAAACTGGAGATCGGGGCGAACGAGCCGTATCTGGAGCACGTGCGCAGCATGGGCCGCGAGAAGGAGCTTACGCTGTACGCGAACGAACGCACCGAGGGGGCTGGCAGCATCCGTCCTCTCAACATCCCCCATGAGGACCTCAGCGGCCACAACCCGGGTCCGCTGATGTCCGGTCACGGTGTGTAAGGGTGCGCGAAGAGATCTCTCGCCTACAGATTGCACGTGTCCCTCTCCCCTCCCCCTTCACACACACACACACACGTTCCCTCGACTTATTTTACACCACAGCACGTTTTCCCTTCTGCAGGCGTAGCCGCTTCTTGCGGTGCCACTTTTTTGTTTTTGTTGTTTTGTTTGCTCCAGCGTATGTGCTCGGGGATGTGCGATTGCGTTTTGTGCTGTTTGTTTTCTTGTGGCGTGTGCTTTGGCGACACAGACAGACCCGTGCCATACATGCGTGCATGCCCCGCTGCGTCGGTATCGCTTGTCAAGCGTTTTCGTTCTTTTGTTCTGTGTGTGTGTGTGTGTGCATGTGTGTGATGTTCTGAAGCGCTTCGTGGCGGTGGCCTCACGCTCTCCCTTACTCTTCTACCCTTTTCGTGTGTTCGTTGTCTGTCGCCTTTCTTTTCCTACGCGTTCTTCTTGAACGGTGATACGAGACGGACACGCCGATCTCTTTCTCTCTCCATGTTCTCCGGTTTTCAAGCCCCCCTCTCCCCTCCCCTCTCCTCTCCTCTCTTCTCCCACCTTCTTGCTCTCCCTCCCACGCTCTTGGGTGTCGTTTACATTGCTCTGCCGCGAACTTTGCCCCCGTTCCTTTTTTTTTGGTGTTGTTGTGTGAACACACCGACCAACACGCAGACTTTCGTGTGCGGCGGAAATGTGTCGTTGTGCAGATGAGCACCCAAGCACACACAGACACAGACAGACGTGTGTGTGGGCGCAGGGCGCAGGAGAGGGGAGGTGGGGGCCGCAATCGAAGCAAAGAGTGGAGAAGCCCCCGGATGAGGGACGCAGCCGCCCCGCGGTTGGCAGGAAGGAGGCGAGATGAAGCAAAGTTGCACGACTAACGACACCACCTTCCCTCGCACACCCAGAGCCATACGGGCCGGACCTCACATACGCACTCACGCGCAGAGGACGGAGACACTCAGTTAGAGCATCATGCCACCAAAAAAAGAGTTGATCCCAACGAGGACAGATGGCCCCACGGCCCGGCCGGCAGGGGACGAATGCGAGGAGTTGGTGGGCAGGTGGGAGACCTTCAAAATTCGTTTTTCCGTTGTTCTCTCTCAGTTTTTCTCGCTTACGTAGGATAGCCGCTCTCTTTTCCCCTTTTCTCTAGCAGTCAACCGTCTCCTCTTCCCTGCCTTACCTCTCCTTGAATATACCCCCCC
>CM004669.1:358376-388196 GCA_000410695.2 Leishmania arabica
CCCCCCCCCCCCCCCCCCCCCCCCCCCCCCGGGCATCCTCCTCAGGTCCCCCGCTTTTTCTTGTATATCCGTTTTCCCTCGAGCTCACTCCTGGACCACCCGGCTTCTCATGCCCTTGAGCACGCACCCACGCCCGCTGCCTACCTCTCTCAGGCACCCCAAGCTGAAGGGCCGAACAAAGGAGAAGCGCGCCAGTTGTGCATGTCGCCGAGGCTCTCCCGAACCCACGCAGGTGCGGTGCTCTTTTTTCGACGCTGACGTGGCGCTGCGCAGCGAGAGCGGGGTGACATACGGACACTTCTGGTGAGAGATGTGGAAGTTTCAAGGCTTTCAGAGAACTCGCCGACAGCTGCAGCGCGCATCAAGACCCGTTATGGAAAGGTTGCGACATTCTACGGGAGCCATGCGATAGGGGCATGCTTGCAGCGAGAGGACGCTTCACTGCTGCTGAAGCTGGTGGCGCGTCGGCGTCTAGTGCAGCACCTCTTCGCGGACGTAACGAGCTCAAGCGGACCCCGCGCGAACCCATCGGAAACCATTTTCTCGATCTGGAAGGGCGCGGTACGCCACCTTGGGGGGTGGAGGGCGAACACTGCGCCCAAAGCAGACCTCATGCAGGTTGCACGCCGTGCACGACCAGGCACGCTCAAGCGGCACCTGGGCTATGACCTGCAGCAAACGCAGGAGGCCGTAGCCGCACAGGAAAGCGCCGCCCGAGAGTCGACGGTGCTAGAGGTGCCAGATGCGGCGTATGCAGGGGCCTCCGCCGGTGGTGCTGCCCGACGCGGGTCAGTGACCTTTACACCTGAAGGCCACCACTCCACTGCACCTAGCAGCGGGGAGGGGTTTCCAACAGCCCACAGCATTACAAAGGCATTTCTGGATCAGGTCATCAAGTACTTTTACGAAAAGTGACTTTCGAGGTGGCGCACCTCTTGTTCAGTGACGTCGGCGTTATTTCCGCCAGCAGACGTCCTGCGATGAATGACAGCCATGCATCCGCAAGGCTCGGTCGGCGAAGACCGCCCACGCGATTGCCGCAACGCAGTCTATGCGGTGACAAACCTTCCTCAGTATTCTTTCTCCCTTCATCGCTCATCGCGGGATGGGCAGCTTCAAGCGAAGCTCTGGAGGAAGGGCCACTGCTTAGATTGTAGACCGGTGCCCGGGCATATCCCGCTACCCACCCCCTCCCCCATCCCCATGCACTGCAACCTTACGGACCTAAAAGCAAGCAGCTGTGCAGCTAACGTCTGGCAGCGCACACACCACCGCTCACGCTGTCTCCCCTGCACTTCTTGCTCACCCCGACGCTGGGCGGACTGCTGCCGACGTGCGACGCATACACACAGATGGACCCGATCCGAATGCAGAGCTGATACACCCCCATCGGTGAGTGCAACTATGTGTGTGTGGGGGGGGAAGTTGGTGAGGTCTGGCCCTTACCACACGCCTGCGTAACGGGTGAGGGCGACCCACGAGCTTAGCGAAGGCGCGACGAAATATGTCCTCTCCAAAATGCGGAGGAATGCCCTAAAGCGCATGCAGCTAGCAGAAGAGCCAATAGAGTGCGCTGCGTTCTCTCTCTCCCCTCTCCCTCCAAACTATCGGCAAGCAGCGACGGGCATACATTCACACGCCGTGTCGCGATATGCTTGACTGCAGTCGTGACTGCTCACTCCTCTTCGTCATTTTCAACGTCGCCCCTTCCTTTGTGTTCCACCGAGGCTTTTGGATGCATGCTAGGTGTGGGGTACTTGCAGACGCGGTGCAGCAGGTGAAGGCACCGTAGTGGGTCTGGCAGACTTCAACTCCGATTCTCACGGCGAACCTTGTGCTGCCGTTTCTTGCGTGGGCAGTTGCCGTAAACTCGGCATGCAGCAAGAGTGCACTGGCGGGGGCTCGGTGTAGGCTGCCTCTCTCTCACGGGTGGCTTCCGTTTGTCGGTCCTCGTCTCCCTTTTTTTTGCATTGGGGAGCAAGAGAGCCCGCCCGCCCACCTTCCGACTGTGACTTCCCTGCTCGCGCGCTTGCTCTATAATCGATCTCCTCCCTCCCTCCTCCCTCGCTTTCTTCTCTCGTGCCTCGCTGCTTGCTTCTTCTCTTCACCGCACGGCGGAGGCCACCCTCCGCGAGCTTGCTGTGAACGTGCATCCACAAATAGGGCTGTTTCTCCGGTTGCCAACACAAGCTTCCTTGTCCCGCGATTTTTCATTCTTTTCTCTCTCTGACTTTTCGTTGTCATCTGTGAACGTTCGCGATCATGCGCGACGACGAGGATGAAGCGCTTGGTCGCCGGCGCTTCCGCAGCGCGGATGTTGACGACGACTTGTCCCCTGGCCTGATTGTGCGGCTCAAATACGCCATGTACTTGTTTGTCGCACTTCTGTTGTCGATGATGGTGCGCGGGCTGATGAGCTCCTTGCTCGATAAGATCCCGATGCTCAAAAAAGGGTGTGCCATGAGCAGCAAAGGCGGCGTGATCCAGGCTGCATGCGCGGCGGAAATGCTCATCTACCGCGTAAGCTTCGCGCTCACAGTCTTCTTCGGCATCCACTTGATCAGCGTGTCTGACCTGACGTGCTGCATCCGAAGCAGGGATCTCGCCGAGCTGCAGCGCAGCTTCTTCACAGCCAAGACGGTGCTGCTGGTGGCCCTCTTCATTGTGACATTCTTCATTCCCAACGGCTTCTTCTCTGTGTACGCCTACGTGTGTCTCGTCTGCTCCGGCTTGTACCTGCTGATGAACGTCGTCTTCCTCGTCGACTTCTCGTACCAGTGGAGCGACGACTGGGTCGAACGCGCAGACGGCAACCCCAAGTGGGTGTGGTACCTCTTCGCCATCGCGGTGGGCAGCTTCGTCCTCGCCATCGCCGTCATTGCCGCTTCGTTCGTGATCTTTGTCCCGCACCCGGACTGCAACTCCAACGCGTGCATCATCACGAGCGTCACCGTGGGCGCGTTCATTTACTTTACCCTGTCCATTTACGTTCCGCATGGCTCCATTGTCCCAAGCAGCATTGTCTTCCTCTACACCAGCTGCATCCTGCTCTTCACGCTGCGCACGACAGACAACGAACACTGCAACCGCATGACTACACGCCCGAGCAGCACTACGTACTCGATTTTACAGACGATCTTCACGATGCTGCTCACGTGCTTTACACTGCTTTACAGCGTTGTGGCTGCGGGCGGTAGTGGCGCGTCGCTGAACATTGGCCAGAACGAGGACGGCGAGGCCGAGAACCCCGATGAAACTGGCCACCTGTCACACTACATGTTCTTCTACACCATCATGATCTTTGGCTCTATGTACCTGGCGATGCTAGGCAGCTCCTGGCACGTCAGCGGTGCCGGTGAGGACAGCTTGTCGAAGAGTATCAACCTCGCCTTCTGGGTGCGCCTGTCGACGGTCTGGGCGGCAATGTTTGTGTACATTTGGTCCCTTGTGGCGCCATACACGTGCTGCAAGGGTCGAGACTTTGGCTTCGCGGTGGACGACGACTGGATTTGAGAGGTGGGATGGCAGGCACGTGGTGCCCCCCTCCCCCCCATCGCCAACCTTTCTCCGAGCCACCGCGCTGCTGTTGTCACCCTTCTCTGTCAGCCTGCCGCTCTCTCTCTCTCTCTATTTTTGTGCTCCGCCCTCCCCGTGTGCCTCCGGTACTCTCCCTCTCTCACACACACAGGCCGGGGCCACTGTCCAGCGTTTCTCTCCCTCGGCCTTGTCTCCGTGATACGTGATGCATCTCTCTCTCTCTTTTGTTTCCGCTGCTTGTCACGTGCCACCTCTTCTGCTCTCTCGCCCGCAAC
The DNA here is from genome assembly GCA_000410695.2 of Leishmania arabica. Taxonomy (NCBI): domain Eukaryota; phylum Euglenozoa; class Kinetoplastea; order Trypanosomatida; family Trypanosomatidae; genus Leishmania; species Leishmania arabica. The sequence continues at coordinate 362,189 of CM004669.1, forward strand.
GCAGGAGGGAGAACGGGAGGGCGAAGCGGTGTGTCGACGCGCACAGAGAGAGGGAAGCCCGACCCCCCAACTGTACACGCATATGCACACATACGTGCATATGCGATTACCTTCCCCCCTCTCTCTTCAGCTTTCTTCTTGCTTTGCTTTCACGTACCTCGGTCATCCCACCCCCTCCCCCACTCCCCCACTCCCCACAACACCGCCGCATGAGATAGCGAGTTATCTGCGTGGCCTTTTCGTTTTTGTTTTGTTGTTGTCTTGTGATCTTTGCCCTCCCGTCGCGGTGCTGTGCTTTGGTGTGTGCCGCGCTGTAGGATGACCACAATTGTGTGTGTGTGTATGTGCGTGTGTGTGTGTCCCGTTCCCAATATGACTGGGGCACGCCCATCGAGGGCGAAGAGAGGAAAAGGCAGAGCGTTCCCGCAACATAGGAAGCGGATGCTTTCAGGGAGGAGACGCTCCTTCACGTGTCAAGTGCCAATTGCGTCCGTTTTGGTAAGTGCTGATGCTGGCGAACACATGTGCGTAGACCTTGCCTCGGGCGTGCTTCACGTGCAGCTTTACTCAAGGTGAATGCATGGCGGAGGTAACCAATCTAAACCTTCTCCATGACGGTTCATGGGCGTTTTCTCACTCCACTTACTGTTCTCTCTCACCTGACCTTCATTAACTGAAACTGTTTGTATGCCCCCCCCACCCTTCACGAGACCACTCCCCACACGCACAACCATTCGTTTCAGTGGTGATGCTGCCGCAGTGACCGCTTCATGTACTTCCTTTCATCATAGTGTGCCTACCCTTGGCTTCCCCACACAGAGCGAGCGCTGCCCACTCCCCTGTGATACGACGCGTGTGTATGTGTTTCCTCGTCATCCGGGCTCGCGGCTTCATCTGCAAGCAGAAAGAGGAACGAAAACAAGGTGTCTGCAGCAACAATAACGGCGGCGATGCATAACGTGGTACGAAGGCGGGGGGGGGGGAAGGCACCTGCACACGTGTGCCGCGACGCGTTCGTCGCCACGGCATTCCGCATTGCCCTCGTTCCTCATTCTGTCTCTCTGCCTGTGCGAGGCTGCCGGTCCTACGTGTGCCTGTCCACTGTTTTCGCCCTGTCACGCGCTTCCTCTCCTCCGTCGCTCCTCTTCTGAATTGTGCGGTATCTCTTGTGCAGAGTGGCACTTTAAGAGGCCGCCGGCACGGAGAAAGAGAGTGGTAACGAATGGCAGGGAGGGGGAGCGAGAGAGGAGGGGCGAAGACAAGCAAACAATGACGGGCAATGTGCCGACGGCGCACAATGCCGTAATTGGTGAGCAATCATCAGCTGGAGATGACGGCGCCGCACACCCTTTTGTTTTTCCTCGTGAGCGGATTCTGTGGGCTTACACGGAAACGTAGCTGTGCGCGCACGTGTGTACATGGTGGTCTGAGATGCATTCAATCCATCTCTCACCTGTGGCGTTGTAAGAATTATGTTGGTGAGGTTCGGTTTCCTAAACCGTTGCTTTTCCTCCTCTCCCGTTCTGTGAAGTCGATGTCGTGCCGGGATGATGGGGTATGATTACCGACTTTTTGCAAAGTGGGAGAGGGGGAGCTTGACTTCTTCGTTGAATTTATCGAAGTCCCCTCTGACGTTTTGTGCAGGCGCTGCTTCCAACTTTCTGGTTCTGTTCTTCTTATTCCTTGTGTGAGAGGTGTGCATCTCCCTCTCACACCGCTGTCTATCGCACCCCATCCTCCTCCTTCCAGTTGTTATTCTGTTACTACACCCTGTGACCTTTCCATTCATGCTGGACGCAAGAAGGGTGGACTGAGACGTGTGTGGATGCTCCCCTCTCTACGAGCGCTGCACGGGCGTGAGAGGGCCAGCTCCGAGGGGTTTTTGTGGCCCTCTCGCCCCCCCCCCCCTCCCCCACCACCACCTCTGTGTGTGTGTGCTTGAGAGCTGCATAGATGTCGTTCTATGCAAAGCGATTTAACCGCTGCCATGAAATCGTGAACGCAACACGTGCGCGGTAGGTGGAGGCGGGGTGGAGTGGGGTGGGGACTGCGGGGACTAGCGGTTCTCCTTGTCACCCCTCTCGCTCGCATGCGTGTGCGCCCGCACACACGTCGCCAAGTCAATGCACACAGAAGAAAGAGAGAGAGAGGTTGTCGAGTGTGGCGCATCTGCATGCATGCAATCGTATTTTGTACAACGTAAATGGTTGCAGACACGATGGATGGATTCCTCGCTGGGGTGAACCCGAGGTGCTCTTAGCTGCTGCTCTTGTAGTGATGCAACACGCGAAATGTAGAGAAAGGAGCACGCAGGCGGTTGCCGTAGGATGGGGTGAGGGAGCGCGGTGGGCAATAAAGGACACGTCAGGTGCGCCGACCGTCTTGTCCCACGCCTGCAGACATAAAGAAAGTAGACGTCCATGTAGAGGTGAGGGAGGAAGAGGAGGGGGAGGTGCGAGAGGCGGACGTGCACAATGTCCCACACCTAACCGAGTTCCCGCACACCCCCTCTAAAACGAGAACGCACGAGCACACACCGACACCACCTCGTATTAGGGCACCATTCCTTGTCGCTGTTGTCGTGTTTCAACGGACCTGTTCCGACTTTGTGCGTTACGTTCACTAACGCAATGCAGCGACAAAAAGAAGGAAGGGCAAACACACATGCAGCCGACACACACACACACACACACGCACATATATATATATATATATATATATATATATATATATGGGTGAGCTTCTCTGGCGGGCGCGCGCATGCGCGTGGATGTCGCTGTAGCTTGTGTGTCTGATGCGCTCGACGCGCGGGCAGTACCGTCCCTGCGCGTACCTTCTTTCGCGTTCCCCATTTCCGCTTCTCTCACTTTCTGTGTGTCGTGCTCCATGACCACTCCTCCGTACCCACCCACCTCCCTCTCTCCCCCTCACATTGGAAGATACTTAGCTCGGCCTGTCGTTGGAAGTGCGGGCACCCTCTCACTCCCCCCCAAAAAAAAAAGAGAATAGCACACGCATGCATCCAGTACGCGCAAACACAAAGCGAAAATCAAATCTAGCAAGACGCAAAACATGAAAAGAATGCAGTCGTCAAGGCAGTATCCATGCCGCACTCAGACGCTGCTACACATTCTGCGGCTGCAGCGCCGGGAATGGAGACGCTTACGCGCCCTGAATATCGTGGGGGCGCTAACGCTAAGCAACGTCTTCTGCGGGCGACGTGCTGCGCATGGCGGTGGCGTGATGCAGCGCTCGGCGGTGCTACGTACAGCGATTTGCGAGGCGGGCTCTTCATCACCCCCAACGGTCAACTCGCATATCGCCGAAAGCGGTCGTGATGCACTGGTGCGCCTCACTCAAGTCGATACGTTCTCCCAGTCGCGAATAAAAAACTACATCCAGCGCGTCTCGCGGCCGCTAGAAGGGTGCACGTCGATGCTCTTCGGCAGCAGTAACAGCGGCAGAAGCTTCGGCGTCGAGACCACTCCGCGACTGCTGAATGCTGTCGAGAGAACCGAATACGCGGCTCATATCGGGCCCGCGCTTGTGAGAAACGTGTGGATCTCTTCCTTTAACATTCCCGTGGACGTCCTCGTGGACGCGAAGATCTCGCGCCAAGCGATTAAGGTCACCGGTTTCGCGATGGAAGCGAAGCTGGCAGTACTGGCGGCGTGCATGCACGCAGAGCGCTGCCTCGACGCATTGCACATCCCTCTCTTCACCTCAGAACAGCGTCAGCACCAGCGCGTTCTACAAGCCCAGGCGGAAGGTCGCACAGCCCCTGAGGTCACAGACGAGCCGCTGGAGCTGTCGTCAGTGTACCTGCCGCTCGGCGTCTTCCTGCCCGCTGCCACCTCTGCTCAGGTCATCCAAGCGGCTGGTAAGACGCGGTCTTTTCAGTCATTGCAGACGTCTTCGGCGCTGACAAACCACGGGGGAGACGGCGGGGCGAGCACCGCGTCCGGTGCAGCGACTCAAGGCGGAGGTGCACGGCCGGGTAAGGGCCTCCTTCGCCGTCCCGCACGCCGCTGGGATATGGTTAAGCCTCGATATGGCGCCGAGTGGTTCATTCGTGTAGCCCTTGATGAGCTTGCCACTCTCCAGTCGACGATCTTAACGCACAATCGCCCGCTTTTAGACGACGACGATGACGATGAACTGGGCGAAATAGACAGCGTCGTCATCTCTGCGAACGAGGTGCAGATTCTGCAGCCAGAGGTGGTGCCCGGCGGCTCTGGTGCCGGTGCTGATGCTGCCGCCGCCGGCTCCGTAAGCAATCGCGGTTATCGAGAAACGCAGGGCGCCCACGCACCGTTCGTGCCGAAGGTGCTCGCGTACGAGCGGATGCTGTTTAACATCCAATCCAAGTCGGCACGCGCAATGGTGGACGAGACGGAGGGCGGCGCCTTTGATCTGGTGGAAGACGACTGCGGGAGTTGGTGGCACGAGAAGGAGACGCCGAGTAGTCGCTGCCTGCGTGACCCAGGCGCGGTGGCGCGTGTGAGCAGGTATCTGGAGCGCCTGACGGGGCACGACTTGGACTCCAGCATCCACACGCGGGCGGCGGAGGAGGACACGAACGTGTGGCAGCAACATCCCTTAAAGGTGAGTGTGAAGCTCAAGACGTGGTACACAATGTGGCTTGACATTCCTGGAATCCCGGTCCCCGCAGTAGGCAAGGCAACGACGCAAGAGGGGGCACGGGACCTGTGCGCGATGCACGCGGAACTTCTTCTGCAGTGGTTCGGCCTTCATGTTTACGATACCCCTCGTGAGCAGGCGATGTACTACGACGCATGTTTGCGCTGGGGGCGCCTCATAGCCGCCGAACCCATCGACCCAGCCACCGTTGATGTGAAGACCGCGAACTTGCCGAATCCGCTGAAAGAGTGGTTTCGCAGCATAACCAAGCTCCGAGCCCGGCGTTCTGAGCGAAACGTAGTGGAGAAGCTGCTTCATCTGAACCGAATGGTTGTTTACACGTTTCGCAATCACCTTATCGAGGTCGACATCATAGACAGCCCCGAATATAAAGAGCTGCTTTCACTCGCCGGCCCATGCCTCCGCTCCTTCATGGTGGCGGTCCAGCACCCATACGAGAGCGCCATCTTCTGCTACGTTTATTGCAAGGATAGCCAGTATCGCTCCACCGTGTATCTGCCCCTGCCAGAGCGTTACGGCGTGCGCGGTGGGTACTCCATCGCGTCGACGCCCGAGTCCTCCATTATTTTGTGCACCCTCCACGCCGTCGATGTGTTGTGCGCGCTGGATGTCGTGCCCGCGGTATGCATGGAGCAGCCGCGGTGGCAGCGCATGATGGAGGTGCGCGAGTCCCTCGGTCTCATCATGCCATCATCGTATCTGTACAGGAAGCGGCTGGAGCGCGCGCCGAGCACAGAGGCGGAGGCCGCGCTGGGGCCGCCGCCGCCGCCGCATTCACGGTTGAGGTCCCCTCCCGCGTACCGCGATGTGCCGATGCTGTCAGCCACGAGAATACCTCCCTACCAGGAGGTGTGGCAGATCATGCTAACAGACGCCGACATATTCGACGTGGCGCCTGACTTGCACGCATTGAACGACGAGGCAAAGCGTATGCATGTGCGTTCCGTGTTCGACCTTTCGCAGACCCTCTTCGAGGAGTTTGCGCAGTACGCGTTCGGCTGGCGAATCGGGCAGCGGCGACCGGGCGAATACCTGTACCACTACGTCGGGCCGCAACACTATCGCGGAGCCGCTCGTCGAATCGCCAACAACTTCTGGATGGAGCTCCCGTTTGACCAGGCGGTGTACGGGCGTCGCGTTGCACTCGGTCGTTGCTTCACCCGCAAAGGCGCGGAGCGGATGGTGTACATTCATGCCCTCCGCATCGCGCACGCGCTGAAGGCGACCCCATGGGATACGCTGCCGCTGTCGAAGCTGGCGGAGGAGTTGTACAAGAACAATCTTGCGCAGGCCACATCGCGGCACCAACAATGGAAATGGGTCTGCAGCACACTGCTAGATTGCACCCGCGTCGACAGTGCCGATGACGGGCCGCGCAGCGACGGTGCTGCCGTCCGCGAAGCGGAGATCATGCACGAGTTCGTTCGACCGATGGAGGCAGTTCCCGCTGCCACTGCGACTGCCACTGGCTCCGCCTCTCCAGTCTCTGCCGACGGCGGCCATGGTGGCCCTTTGGCCATTGATGTGCGTCACGTGTTGTCGCCACATCCGGTGATGTCACGTGACCTGGCAATCAAAACTCTGGCCTAGATCGCCTGGTCCAGCTGCTGCTGGGACGAAGGAGAAAAACGATAGAGACGGCGGTAAAGCATGCACGCACATGCACTCGAGGACGCTTCGATGGTCAGCCACCGCCATGTGAAGGGCGTGACAGCGGTGGGCGAGAGCTCGATCGGCCCTGCGTGCGCTTCTCGATATATATACCGGACGTGTCGGCGTCCTCCTCCACAAAGACTGGCAGCCTGGACCGAAAGAGGACTGCCTGTGTGTTGCTTGACGGAGGAGGGATCGGAGCACAACACACCGTCTTGAAGACACAGTGGCCGCGGCAGCGTGGCCGAACAAACCGCGTCTCTGGAGCGCGCGGGGCACAATGTTGCGCCGCCGCGAATTATGTGAGAGGCGCGGACTGGAAGCTGTCATGGCAGCACGCTGATCCATGTGCCTCACGCCGCTGTCGCCGTCGTGAGCGCGCCTATATGTTTCCCGTTTACAGAAGCCTGACATACACGCGACACTCGAAACAGACCATGACGGAGACGCAGGCGTGCAGCATCGAGAGGTAGGGGCTTTGCCACGGAGAGGGCAAACGATCTGGAGAGAGGTATTTCGGCAATTGGGAGTGGATGAGCTTGAGCGAGATTCCAGTGTGTCCTCGCAAACTGTGGGCCGCTTGCATGAGCGGCCCTCCTGCACGTGTGCCACACATTTGCCGACGTATATTCCTGCATCCCCTCTCCCTGCCCTTCGCCCGCCCAACAGGCCTTCAACTTGCACATGTTCATTGATTGTATAAATCTTGGGTGTTTTCTCTCCTCACCCTCTCCGCCGCTTCGTTCGTTGGGCGGTGGGCCTCGGAAGCCGTCGCCTCGTTCCTCGCACCCCCCTCCCCTCCCCCGCCGCTGCTGCCCCATCTCTCCTTCCGCAGCGCACATGTCTCTTCACGCCTCTCTCCCTCTCTTCCTCTCCTCGCTGCTTCTGCCGCACCTCCTCGCCTTCTCTCGACTTGCATTGCGTGCTACCTGAACGCACGCACACGCATCGACTGAGCTCCTCCTTCCCCCCTGCCCTGCCCTGCCCTGCGACCACACACGTGCAGATTCCTTGGCACTTGATTACGTTCAAAATGGACTACCCGAAGAAGAACCAGGCGGCGCCCGCGGAGGGCCAGACGGTGCGTCTGACGATCACGTCGCGCAACGCGAAGGCTGTGGAGTCTGTGACGTCGCAGCTGCTGACGCGCGCGCGCGATGAGAAGGTGACGATCCACGGCCCGGTGCGTCTGCCCACGCGCACGCTGAAGATCACGACCCGCAAGACGCCTTGCGGTAACGGTACGAACACATGGGACACGTTCGAGCTGAAGATCTACAAGCGCATCATCGACCTTCACGCGCCGACGGAGCAGGTGAAGAAGATCACGAGCTTCACGATGGAGTCGGGCGTGGACGTGTCGATCACGATCCTGGACCGGTAAGCGGCGTGCGTGCGGGTGCGGCCACACCGGCGCACCGCGCTCACGGCTTGCTTTTGCTGACTGACCCACTCCTCCACCGGTGCCGGCGCGCCGCGCGAGCGTGTGTGCTGCGGTCGGGGCTGCGCTGCGCGCCGTCCTCACCGCCGACACATAGCCATGGCGCCGCCGCGCGCGCTGCTGCCGTGCCCCGGCGTTGTCACTGTGCCAAGACTGATTTCCTTCTTTGATTCCCCATTGCCCTTTATTTTCCAATCCGAGGCATAAAACCGAGCGCGCAACTCCACGTGTGACTGCGTGGCACACGGTGTGTGTGGTGAGGTGCTGGTGCACCCTGGCACGCGTGGGTCACGTACGGGCTGTGCCCAGAAGGCGTTAGCGTAGCCTGTCAGTGGAGGAAGCCAGCGAAACGGGGCAGAGGGAGGTGTACGGGCCATCAGTGTTCTGCGGGTCCCTCACTCCTTTGCCAGGGTGTGGTGGCGCAGACACGTGGGCGCATGTCATCTTGGCCCCTCTGTGCTCGTCGCTTCCTGCATAGACACCGATGTTTTTAGCTTCTATTGATGGAGTTAAGTCCATTGGGGCTGTTTCACCTCTTCCGCCCCCCCCCCCCCCTCCCCTCCCCCGCTTGATCAATCATCATCATCTCTCTCTCCTGTCCCTCACATTACGCATGCAAAGTGCTGGACGGGCCGCCTGTTTCCATCTTCACTCGCCCCCTTTTTTTTTCTCGTTCTTGCGCACGCGTGAACACTCAGCAGGGCGCACATAGCAGCGCGACCATCACCGACACGAAGATCCAGCGCTGCCGTGGTGGTGTTTGTGCGACCTCCTTTGTTTGTTTCACGTCCGCTTTCAGCCCCCTCTTCTCCTCCCCAGCCGCAACGCCGTCAAGGTGTCAACGCACGCGACCGAGGAAGAAGAGGGGAGACGATGGGTGACGCCGAAGGTTCATGCTTGCAACGAACTAGAGGCCAAAGAAAGAACGCACATACACACCTCTACGCTGCACTCAGGAAGTCGTTATCCACTGCGGCGGCCGGCCCCGGGCGCGACACGCAGTCCTTTTCTCCGCTGTTCGACCTGCCTCCCACAGCCTACGGTGTCTCCTCGCTTCCTCTCACCGGTAGTGCGTGATCCAGGCTCTCTCCCGTCGCCGCTATCGCTCAGTCGGCAGGCGTTCCGCTGCCGTGGCAGTCCCTATCCAACGCGCAGGCAAGCCAGATGGATAAGAAGACGGCTCTCGCACAGCTGCGGCAGTCGAAGTTTGTCTATGAGCGCGGTCTCGAGCGGCAGGAGGCGGAGCGACGCGCAAAGTTGCATCGCTTTCTTGACCAGCACAAGCACGCCAGCCAGTGGGCAACGTCTCTCGCGGCTCTTGTGGATGCGGTGCGGCACGGCGTGATGCCGAGCGATGCGGCTTTGTGCCGCGCCATGTGCCAGTGTGGACAGCGTGGGCAGCTCCAGGCTGCAAAGCAGGTGTACGTTGATCTCTACCGCCGGATTGGTCGTCCCCGCCCCCTAACGGCCCATGTGGCTTTCATGGCTGCCTGTGCAGACGCCGGCGATTTCGCTGAGGCGCATCGGCAATTTCGTGCGCTCCGTGACCGAGATGTCGCGCAGCACGCCAAGAATACGTCGCACTGCCCAGTAGTGAATGACGACCTCACAACCGAGTACTTGCGCGCCGCGCTGTGCGCCTCTCTCATGCGGTGGCCTGCGAGTGGGGAGGAGAGACCCGCTGCCGCCGCCGGCGCGGCACCAATACCCGTCACACGTACGCAGGGCAGCTCAGCGTCGGAGTCTTTTCAGAGTAGGCACTCCCCCACCATGGCGAATGAGGGGGGAGCTCGCCCGGCTGCGCGTCGCAGCACGCATCGCGGCCGAGATGACGGCTACGGCGGCACGCCACGCGCGGATGCCATGAAGCAGGATGCTGACGACGTGTCCGCTTCCTCTCCTTGGCAAGTTGCGTTAGAGGAGCTCGTCGCCCTCCGCAGGAACGCGGAGGTGTTTCGCAAGAGCAACGAGCTGACACCGCTGCTGCTGGAGACGGCTACCCAGTTGGCCTGCGTAGGCCGACAGTGGCAGCTGTGTCTTTCGATTCTCCACGGCGCCGAAGCTGAGCAGGCGCTCATCCCGCCGGAGGCGTACGATGCGTCGATTCGTGCGTGCTACCAAGCACAAAAGCACGCCCAGGTTGTGCAGCTCATGGAGCAGCTTATAGCGACGCGTGTCTCTCCCGATGAGCGGAGCGTGCGACTGGCGCTGGCGGCGTCGGAAGAGGTCTCAGCGGAAGAGCGTGCCCGACAGACGCTCTCATCTTCGGCGATCGACGGTGTTGGTAGAGTTGGGCGTGGGTGGTCAATGGCGCTCACACTCTTTCAAGCTCTTGAGCGCAACGGCTTTCCGCTATATCAGCAGAGCTACGAAGCACCGCTGCGGGCGTGCGTCAACGCTGGTCGGTGGAGAGAAGCCTTTCAGATGTTGGACGTAATGCGGCGCGACCACCGGCCTGTATCCGCCCCCGTGTACGCGCAGGCGCTAGCCTCACGAATCGAAGCTGCCACCGCGTGGGCAGAAGTGCGTCGGCTGATGCGAGCCTCCAGCCTTGCGGAGGGGCATGCGAGCGTCGTGGTACTCTATCTTGCTGCGCTGCGAGCCTGCGTGCGGCTGCGCGACTGGAAGCACTTTGCCGAGCTGAACCGGGAGATGCGGGACCGCGACATTCCGGAAACGTACGACAAGATGCGACTGCTGATCGAGGCAGCCTACCTGCAGGAGCAGTACCACAGCGTGCTCATGCGATTTGCTCGGTTCGAGAACATTACGCAGTACGAGCGCCGCCGCGTTGTCGACGACAAGCGGGTGCGCCTCTACGAGGAGGACTTCGCTCTGCCCCCGGCACTGCTAGACATGGTGCTGGCAGCCTTCGAGAAGGTAAAGGGACACGCAGATCCTATGGTGGAGGCCGCGTACCAAGCCGCGCTGCGGCACAAGGAGCGAGTGAGTGGCGGTCAGAGCCTCGCCGGCGTCCACACCGCCCCGGACGAGTGGATGTACTCACAAAAGGCCCGTGAGGCGCGTACTTCGCCCGAGTTTCACTGAAATCTCCGTCTTCCAGATTGCAGCAAAGGAAAAGAACGGCCGAACTGGTGTTGTGAGGGGCGGCGGGACATGAGCATCACGGTGCAATCTGCGCCTCTCGGCACTGCCGCGTCTGCAGAGGGGGCGAGTCGAGTCGGCATCACGAACGCATCTCTGCTTTCTCGCTCTCACGCCCTCCAGCGCTACTCAACGCGGCGCAAAAAAAAGGCAGCAGGCTTCAGTCCTCCGCTCTGTGCTGTTCCCGAGAGAGCGATCGAGGTCAAGGAAGGAGCGAAGGAGTCCCACACTCACGAGGGGGGTAGGCTCTGAAGTTACCGTGGCACAAACAATTCTGCGCGCATGCACCTCTGACGTCCTCGCTGAAGGCCAGAAGAGCTAAGCAAGCACGCGCACACGCACGTAACGAGAGGTTTTCCCCACGAATTCGAATGGTCACACCAGTCTCACAAGACACCCCGATACGAAAGCGAAACAGCACGGGCAGGGGCGCCGTCTGCATAAGCAGACGCTCACACACGAGGCTCCGTGTGGGTGCACTGTGCAAAAGCAGGTGCACAGACCCCACTGCATGGCCTTGTGGCAGTCGAAATTGGCAACGGGAACGTGCCGAGGCCTACCTAGGCGCTCCGCGCGTCTTCATGTCTAACTTTTGCTCCGGGTGTGAGCGCGTGTCCAACGTCGCTCGGCTCTTTCCTTTAGAGAGCGCCCTTCCCGTGTCTTCAAGCGTTTCGGGTGTTTTCTCTCCTCACCCTCTCCGCCGCTTCGTTCGTTGGGCGGTGGGCCTCGGAAGCCGTCGCCTCGTTCCTCGCACCCCCCTCCCCTCCCCCGCCGCTGCTGCCCCATCTCTCCTTCCGCAGCGCACATGTCTCTTCACGCCTCTCTCCCTCTCTTCCTCTCCTCGCTGCTTCTGCCGCACCTCCTCGCCTTCTCTCGACTTGCATTGCGTGCTACCTGAACGCACGCACACGCATCGACTGAGCTCCTCCTTCCCCCCTGCCCTGCCCTGCCCTGCGACCACACACGTGCAGATTCCTTGGCACTTGATTACGTTCAAAATGGACTACCCGAAGAAGAACCAGGCGGCGCCCGCGGAGGGCCAGACGGTGCGTCTGACGATCACGTCGCGCAACGCGAAGGCTGTGGAGTCTGTGACGTCGCAGCTGCTGACGCGCGCGCGCGATGAGAAGGTGACGATCCACGGCCCGGTGCGTCTGCCCACGCGCACGCTGAAGATCACGACCCGCAAGACGCCTTGCGGTAACGGTACGAACACATGGGACACGTTCGAGCTGAAGATCTACAAGCGCATCATCGACCTTCACGCGCCGACGGAGCAGGTGAAGAAGATCACGAGCTTCACGATGGAGTCGGGCGTGGACGTGTCGATCACGATCCTGGACCGGTAAGCGGCGTGCGTGCGGGTGCGGCCACACCGGCGCACCGCGCTCACGGCTTGCTTTTGCTGACTGACCCACTCCTCCACCGGTGCCGGCGCGCCGCGCGAGCGTGTGTGCTGCGGTCGGGGCTGCGCTGCGCGCCGTCCTCACCGCCGACACATAGCCATGGCGCCGCCGCGCGCGCTGCTGCCGTGCCCCGGCGTTGTCACTGTGCCAAGACTGATTTCCTTCTTTGATTCCCCATTGCCCTTTATTTTCCAATCCGAGGCATAAAACCGAGCGCGCAACTCCACGTGTGACTGCGTGGCACACGGTGTGTGTGGTGAGGTGCTGGTGCACCCTGGCACGGTCGAAAGGCCTGTATAGAACCGACGATGGCGTTCTCAGGAGTTCCATACTAGTGGAAGCACCTGTGAAGGCGGTGAGTAACGTCGAGGAAGCGCACCGTTATGCTTAGCGGTGTGCGTTAGGGGAATACTGCCTCGTAGGCGTGTAAGCTGAGGTGACGCTCCTCGGACAGACAGGCGTACGTGTATGTTCTGTGTCCTGTGATATGCATTCACTTCCTCTCCCACTCATTTTTCTCCTGGCGCCTGCTGCGCGACCGTGGTTGTGCATGCCTGTGCGCACGGGCGGGGGGCATCTCTGCGCGTTGACAGTCCTGAGCATCGTCAAGGAAGCGGCCAGCGTACTTAGGGGCGTGCTACCGGGTCCGATTGGCCCCTGTTTCGGACCATTCCGCTTATTAGAGACGGCCTGCTCTCATCGAGACCCACACTCAGTGGTGAAGCGCAGGCCGATAGGTGTAAACACACACACCTAACCATATTCACGTAGAGAGGTGGTACGCGTGGCAGTCTACCCATCGTCCGTCCTTGCCGCCTGGGCACCTCGCAGCCCACCTCTACTGCTGTACCACATTGCAGAGAGAGCGCGCAGTCTTTTTGTTTTTCTGCACTGTGTGAAGCCTCTCCCAGCTACGCATGCGTCAACGCGTCGCCTCCGCCCCGCCCGCGCTCGCGGTGACGGGTAAGGGTGTATCGGAGAGCGCGACGCAGAGCCGGTTCGCCAAAGTCTCGCAAACTGCGGCTACTGCCTCTGCTGATGGTGGCTCTGCTGCTGAAGAAAAGTTCACAGAGACGCACAAGGGGCCACTGCTGGCTAAGAAGGGCGTGTGGAACGGTCGGAGTTCAGCTCAGCAGGGACGGGCGCTGGTGCGCGAGAGTAAGAGCATCACCACAATGGCGACAACGGTCGGTTTGTGCCATGGTGCGGAGCGCCAACACGCTCTGCATTCTCTGCCACCGTCGCCTAGCACGGCCCTAGAGGTTTCGCTCGTGCAAAATCTCAAGAAACAGATTGCATGTCTCGAGGCACAGCTGCACGTGATGAAGCAGCAGCAGGACACTATGACCCGCACGCATCGTCACTCCAATGCAAGTAACCATGGAGCGTCAACAAGGGCAGCTGCCACTGCGGCGGCGGCTCGCCTCATTAGCGTCGAGCTGACCCTGCCGCATGCAGAGCGTATTCGCCACACGGACGCAGTAGCGCCCTCCGTGAACACCACTGAGTCCGACGACGTAGCTGTAGCGCGCATGCGTGAAATCCCTGCGGCGTATCAGACTGAGCGCAGCGTCCTCCTCCACAATCTCGAATCGCTCACAAAGGATGTGGAAGGACTGCAAAGTCTCGTTTTGCATCTCGGGCGGGAGCGGGACTTGATGGCGGCTGAGGTGGTCGATTTCCGCGCTGCGCTGCGCGAGGCGAAGGTCGAGAATGAAAGCATGGCCGCTGAGTACGCCGCGACACACCGGCTGTTGGAAAAGGAGCAGGCTCTGCGGCGCGCCGCTGAGGAGAGTGTGAGGCAGTGCACGACGGCAGCCTCGTCGCACAGAAGCAGCCTGACTGTAGCGGACGCTTATAGCCAGCGTGACTACTACAAGCTGCAAGCAGAGCGGATGACGGAAGCACTGACGCTGGCAAAGGCGAGAACACATGCGCTGTCGGATGCACTTCAGCTAGAGCTCGACGCAGCGAAGACACTGGAGACGCAGTTGTGCGGCGCGCTGGATCGCATCTCTCAGATGAAGCGCCGCGAAGATGAGTTGGCTCGCTACTACCAACAGCTGAGCGGCCGGTTTGTGACCGTCTCTGCCATGCTGCGCCACGTGCTGGACGTTGTACCCAAGGGAATTCTGCAACAGCAGCGTGTGCCGTCTCCTGAGCGTGCGCCTGCCGGGCAACCACAAGCGGCTGACATAACGATGGACGAGCTGCGTGACACACTTGACACGTGGCACCGCGAGGCCGCAGTGGAGGCGGCCAAGGCACAGCAAAGAACCGAGACAATCACCGGCGATGCCCTGGCACTGCTTGAGACGGCCACGGAAACGATGACCTCAGTGACCAGTGGCTTGGATAACGGGTTGCCGGTATACGGCGACGAGGCTGCAGCGACGGCGCCGACTCGGTGCGCCGCGGCGAGAGCGATGGTGGGGTCGGAGGAGTCGGCGACAGATGACGATGCGCTGCCCGTCGCCCAACCTTTCGAGGAGCTTCCGCGGTCTTCGTCGTGGGAGGCTGTGACGTCAGTGACAAATCTGTTACCCGCAGTACCGACGCCCACCGCGGGCGCTGGTAATGCTGCAGCGTCGACCTGCAGTGACGAGAAGGGCCTCAAGGGACTTGTGGTTGACGCGGCATTGCCAGTACAGCTGTACGAGGTTAGCGACGCAGCAGCCATGCCGCTGCCGCCGTCAGCGGCGCCACAGAAAACACTGGCGACTCTCAAGACACCGACGCTCAACCCCGCTGCTGTTGATCACGCTGTGGAGGTACGCGAGGTAGCACAGTCACCTGCGGACGAAAAGAGCGTCACGGAGCGCGTTGCGGTTGATTCTGCTGCGTCACTCACAAGCGAGCAGACGGCGGAGATGACGGCCGAGAAATGTGCGGCAGCGCACAACGCGGTGGGCACTGTCGTTGGCATCGCCGTAGGCGCCCCCTCGTTTTCCGGCGACGCGCTCGCGGTACCACCTGCAGCGCACGTAGCCGGCGACCCTGGTCCTGTTCCGGTGATCTCCTCCACGCCTCCTCCACAGGGCAGCGAGGACACACGACCTTCTCATCCGCCCCCCCCTCTTACCTCCACGGCTACAGCAGCGCCAGCGGAGCCGCCGGCCCCGACGCCAGAGGGAGATGTTGGGAATGAGAAGGGTGTGCTGTCGCCGCCGCCGGTCTCTGTGGTTCCGCATCCGCTTCCCCCAAGCCTCGTCCCTGTACCGCTTCCGTCCGCATCGCTTCCCCTACCGCCAGGTGCCGTGTCGGTTAGTGTTCCGCCGGCCCCTCCGGTGCCACCGTCCTTGGAGCAGCAACTGCAGCTGCTAAATGCGCGCATCGATGCGCAAGAGGCGGCGCTGACGGAGATGGTGCGGTCGCGTGGGGGGCTCGTGAGGTCTACAGACACTCAACCAAGCAGTAGCGGTGCGTGGTGCGGGGAGGATGGGAAATGCTGAGCGGAGCGCCTGCTGTGCGGGTAGCGTGTGCACACGAAGGGGTGCCCCTCGCACTAGATCGACGCCTGCCTGCCCGGCTGCCGCCTTTTGTGTGTGCTTGGGGCTGAAACGAAGCAGAAGACGAGTTTTTCTCGTGTTTCACGGGATGCTGAACACTTTCTCTGCCTTTCTCTCTCGAGACGGCATGTTGTTCGCCGCGTCGTGTGCTGGGCCACGGCACGTCTGCGTGGGTGAGTGATGGGTGCCGCTGTCGCTGCCCCCCTCCTCCCCCTCCCTCCTTTGTTTGCTTGTGTCGCATGGAGACTCCTTTGTTTTGTTGTTGTGATCTTGCGCGCTGACATGCGTTCGCCTCTCCCCCGAAGAAGGCACCTCGGCGCGATCTACCGAGCAGAGCAGCGCTGCAAGTGAGCAGTGACAGTGGGGCGTGGAGAGCGACGCCGGGGAAAGGGAGAACAACGTGCAAGGAGAGTGCCGAGAGAGGCAATCGAGGCGGCTCTGGTCGCTTATCCTTGCTCCGTCTCACCGCACCCCCACGTCTTCCACCACCACCAGTATCCCTCTGTTATCTGCACTGTCACCGTCGCCGTGTGTTATTGTGTGTGGTCCGTCACCTCGCCTCTCGCTGCACTGCCTCCTCCTACCTCGCTTGCTCTCTTTCACCCGCGCACACATGCGCACACACGCACACATATCCACTGACATAACGCTCCAACTTCAGCAGAGCTGCTGCCTCATGGAGGTGAATTTTCCACGACCTTCTCTTGGTCACCACACACACAACAACGCGGACGCTGACGTCCACTTCAGCAGAGCAACTGCGTCCATGGTTGGCGTGCTGCGCATCGCGCACGAACACAAGCACAGTGAGAGAGCGCGCGCGCTTTCTCTTGTTCTTTGAATCTCCGCTCTCCTTGCTCTTGAGGCGAGCCACTCATCAACCCCCTGCCTGACCCCCATCTCCGAACGCAAAAGTGGTCTTCCCCCCTGGCACTGTCACTGGCACCGCCCCCGCAGCCCCTACTTCCATCTAGATGGATGAGGCTGACTGTCGTCCGCTGCTTTCGAGCAGCCGCGAGAACCCGCCACCATCGCTGCTGCAGTCGTTGTCCTCATCTCCGCAGCAGCCGTCGAGTCGGGTCAACACGACTTGGATAGTTGCCCGGGACGCTGACAACGGCACGCCTGTAACGACGGTGGTAGACGGCACGGACAGTGAACCTTGGTGCTCCTTCTTCAGCAGTCTCTCCTTTTCCGCGTGGGGCGGCACTGCGGCGTCGCGCAGCAATGCGAATCGATCGTCAATGACGGCGGCGTTGCTCCGCCCCTTCCAGAATCTGCGGATGTGGTGCCGCAGCCGATGCCGAGGTTGCTGCGGATACCTTGGTATCCGCAGTTCTTGGCTGAGCGGCTTCGGGTTCAGTGCGAACGACCTCGATGACGGTGTCTCTATCGCGAACGTTCCCGGCGACGCGCTCGGCGACTCAGGCGTCTCGCGTGGATCTGGATACCAGAAATATGTACGTAATGCAACGCCAACCACAGCTTTGAACGCCTGCATTGACCAAGGCCATCTGCGTCGGCACTATGCACCGCCGCGTTCGCGGTCTAGCGAAGCGGGTCGGGGTGGCGGCGCGTCTGCCGCATCCGCCTCGCCGAGGGAGCACCCGGATGTGGTAAGGGAGGGCGGCAACGTGCCATGCTCAGACTCTCTCGATGAGAGCTCTGTGGCTGGCTCTAGCACGCCCCCGTCTTCCCTGTCCTTCAGTCGGCAGCCACGCGGCCGGGGTGAGTGTGAGGGAGGACACCTCGTCATGCAGCGAGGTGTCCTGATGCGCATGGCAGCCGATGGCACTTGCACTCGCGTGTCAGAGGCGCCGGCCTACGCATCGGGGTGCCATAGCCCTGCCCCAAGTACGCACCTGCGAGGTCGAACTAATGGCGGCCGTGCCTTGCAGCTAGGCCAGCCGGAACCGTTCACAGACGCGTACGTCCATGCCGACTCCAGCCCGGCTGCAAGGGAGATCGAGGACGCGAGCAGCTCGTACGCGGTGGCGATGGCGCTTGCCGCGCTGGAGGCGAGTCGAAAGCCCCTTCAAACTCTCGAGCAGATTTCCGAGGCCCTCACCATGTGCGCACCATACCTCCCTCTCCGTGTGGAGGTGGAGGCGGATCTGAACAGCTCGACGCCCATCCCTGCTCTCGGCACGGCGGCAATGCCTGCCGAAGCAGACTCGGCGTGTACAATGTCAACAACCATCCCTGCCATGACCGCGGTCCCGCTCTACCTCCATGTGCTGGGCCCTTTGCTGCCGTGCCCGACCGCACAGGCATTGCGGACATTAGAGGATATCCTTCTGGAGGACTGCGACGGCAGTCGGCTGCCCTTGTGTGCGCTGCACTGCGCAGACTTGGATCTGCGGCGATTGAGGATGGGCGAAGACAGTGATGACGCTTGCCCCGCCATTGCCGCGGCTGTGCAGCGAGCGCAGAGCGACGCGTTTCTTGACCTGCTCCTGTCTCCCACGTCGGATGCGCACTCGAGCTGCACCGTAACCGCGTCACAGCTGCTAGCTTTCGTGAGGCGCATCGTTTCCACACGCGGTGCGCAGCTCACCACACTGCACTTCACTCGGTGCTACGTCGCGCCGCACGACGTGGGCCAGTCCATCCCGCTGCCGCTAGCCACGTTGCGATGGCTGCGGTTCGAACACTGCTCGCTCACCCCCGCCCACGTTGCCGCGCTCGTGGCGCTCGCGCGGCAGCAGGATGCGCTCGCGTCGTCGAAGGCTGGAGAGGCGCGTGGCGTAGGCGGCTTGTCATCTTCCCGCCGCCGCTCATTCGGCGTCCTGGAGGAACTGCAGCTCAGCGGGTCTCTTACGCCTGAGTGCATCTCCGAGTTGCTGGACTACGTGGAGGAGCAGCAGCAGTGCAGCGAAGAGGGCAGCCAGGAGGTCGCCTTGCGGCTTCTTTGCGTGCCGTCGTCGGTGGTGCGTGCAGCGAGCGCGCACCCGTTCGTGCAGGCCAACGGCAGTCGGATTAGCGTGGTGAGTGCTCAAGTGTAGCTGAAAGGGGGCATCTCGATAAGGTCTCTTCCGCCGGTGGACGAGCATACCGCGCAGAGCTGCAAGAGCGCAGAGACGGCACAAAACACTTTAGTGTGTGCGTCAGTGCTCTCGGCAGCTCTTGGTCTGTGTCAGAGGTGCCGCCCTTTCTCGGAAGGTTTATCACCTCCCGGCATCCAGTCTTCAGCGCCATTGCGCCACGTCGATGTCTCTCGTCTGTCTTCAGCCGCTTATCTGCCCGTTGCTTACACCCACACGCTTTTCTCCTTCATATATATATATATATATATATATTATTTTCAGAATGCGGGGTGTACTCTCCCCTTCCCACCTGCACCCCGGCACCTTGGTTCGGAAGCTCTTCCTGTCCGGCGGCCAAGGCCTTGAGGGGGTGGTGGCTGTCGTCGTCAGCATCTTGACAGGGAGAAGTGAACTCGACGCTGTAAAGTGCCGCCCCTCTTAGCGGCATGCTGCTCCGTGAAGGTCCATCACCTGCCGATGACTGACATCCACCCACAC
Organism: Leishmania arabica; assembly: GCA_000410695.2. Taxonomy (NCBI): domain Eukaryota; phylum Euglenozoa; class Kinetoplastea; order Trypanosomatida; family Trypanosomatidae; genus Leishmania; species Leishmania arabica. Next base: position 381,489 of record CM004669.1, read on the forward strand.
TCTCATTCATGCCAGTGCTTTCTCACATTTTTTCGTTTTTTTTTTGTGCTCGTTGCTCCATTCTGCTGTCTCTCTCTCTCAGCTTCTTCCGTGCCTCCTGCTGCTCGGCGCTGGTGCGCTGTTGACTGGCGTTCTTTCCGGACGTCGTTTTGGGGCATCTCCCCTCCCCCTCCCTCCCTTCTGCTCTCGCTAGCGCTGTGGCGCTTGGGCCTGCCTGTATCACTGTGTGTATGTGTATCACTTCACTGAGCGAGGCGTCGCCACGCCGAGAGCGTCGTATGGGGTAAGACGACGGGGAGAACGCCCCGCTGCTTTGCTTGTGCTTTCTTTCCGCTTTTTTTGCGCGGTTTCAAGACCACCGCGACTCGCGTGCGTGGTGGCGGCGTTCTCCTAACCTCCAAACCTGCTCTCGGCCGACTCATGTGAGTCTACCCGAGAACGGCATCACGAGGAGAACAGCTTCGCACGGGAAAAGAGCGCACGCTTTCATGCGCTGATTGCGGCGGATGATCAAGGCTGTCATCTTCATCGCGAGACAAGGCGTTTGAGGGGAATCTCTGACGTCGCGTCGAGCGTCTTTTCCGCAGGTGCCCGTGTCGGCACGCCTCAAGGAAGTCTGCGATCTGCTGCATACATCGTTGCGGCAGCAGAACGCGACGGCGGGGCTGCCGTGGGTTCGGAAGGGCCGACCTGCGGTGTATGGCGGCCCGTGGCGTCCCGGAACAGGAGCTCGCGACTCTCCTGAGACACAAGCAAGCCGCATTGGTCAGCGCCACCACCGCCCTCTGCGCCGAGACGAATTGGGCGTGAAGGCCTCGTCGGTGAAGGACCTCGGCGTGGAGCCGGTTGAGGTGCTCTGCGCGATCCAGCACCTGCGGAGGTGCACGTGATGTGCCGGCTCTGCCACTGCTTTCCGAATCCCCCCTTGACTTATAGACAACTGCCTCACTAGACTGGGATGCTGCTGAGGTGATGCGAGCGAGTTTGCCCGAGGTGCGGGACTTCCTGCATCGGGCGCAGAGGCACTTTGGCCGTCTCCGGGCGTCGAGGATCGGGAAAAAGCGCCGCCTGCCGATGGTCGACGCCGCGCCGGCGTTTGCAGTGGCGAAGGGTCGAGCCGCGCCTCCCTAATGCCGACGGCACGATGGAGAAGGGCTCTCCCGGGTGGAGAGGGTGCACAGCGTAAGGTTTTTTGGGTCGCTCCAGAGATGAAAGGACGCCGTTGCCCGGCCACGGACCCACACCTCAATGCGTTCTGGCGAAGAGCAAGAGATGTCGTGGGTGGCATCTCCGTCTTGCTCGGCGCGGCCACAAGAGCCATGCAACAGGAAATGGGCGCTTCGAGTTGACTTTGAGCCTTGTCACGCTGCAATCCCGATTCCGGGTACGGTTCGCAACAAGCTTGTGCTCACGTCCACACGCAGCCAGTGCTTAGGTGGCGCACCCCACCAACCGGTGCGCGCTGGTGCGTTGCCGTGGGCCAGGGTCTGACCTGGTCAATTGGGGCCAGCGTCACCGTCTCTGACGGTGATGCCCATGATTGCCAATACATTGTTCTGCGCAGAAGAGGTTCAGGAGGGTGGGTTTGTGTCAGCGGTGCGTCGCATCGCTGATCGGATCCGCGCGGCGAACCCTCTCTCACGTCCCCAGAGCACGAGCTGATCGCGCACATGGAGGACGAGTCGTCGTTGGCTTTGGCTGCCGAGCCGCCTACATTTTGGGGGAGCAGTGCAGCGCATCTGGAAGGGAAGGGATAGATCGGTGCACAGGGCAGGGCCAAGAATGTTGCAAATACTGCACCGTGGCGCAGCGAAAGCCAAGAGCACGCCATCGGCTTATTTGCGTCGATCCTGTCCCCCCTTTACGCTCTTCATGCTGCACACCACCCTCCTCAATTCTGCGCGGGGACGCAGAGACGTACCCGGACTCGTCTGCCGCGGACCTGGATGGGATCGCCCTTCTCGGTACCTTGGTGTCAAGGTGCGCCGCGAGCTGCACACGCGGGGGTGCGCAACTCCTGCGCCATACTGTGGGCTCGCATTGTGGACATTGATGCCGCCTTCTGTGATCTCGGCAACTGCGACATGATGTGCTCCGCAGACGCGTCTCTCCGGGGATGAGGTGCAGACGCGCGCACCACCGCGCTTGTTGGGAGCATCGAGGCGCCAGCGTTGCATCCCCTTTCACCACTTGTCACGCGTCCGCAGGTTTATGCAACAAGTGGTGCTTCCATAGCAACAAAGGACTTCCGCCCTCCCTCAGTACGCGCGAGCCGGAGGGAAGTTTCAGAACGATCGTAGGAGGAGCGGCGCTCGCTTAGAGGGCTCATGCGCGCCTCTCTCTGTCGGGGCGGGGCGAGGGCGCTGTGTCGGCAGTGAACCAGTGAGGGCCCTGCAACAAAATAGGAAAGTGACATCGTGATCCACCGAAGAAGTGTGCGCTAGCACCGTGAGTGAAGCTCCCGGTAAGAAACTGCCCCCCCCCCCCTCCCTCCCTCCCCCAACAGGCACCCCCTCCTCTGCCTGCTTACTCCGTCTTTTGGAGCCCGTAAAGCGCGTAAGCATGTGCTACTTGGTTTTGCGGGACCGGTGCCGTGAGCGCCACCAACGCTTTCTCAGGGGCTCTCTCCTCTCCCTCACTGGCCGTGGGAAAACAAAGCTATGCTGCGGATATACGAGTTAGCAAGGCCGGGAGAGCGTCACGCTGTAATGCTGATCGTCGGGAAGAGGAGAGCACGGTCAGAAGTGGCTGGCGGCGCTTCCCCTCTGCTCTCCCTAGGCGGCGTCCGCGAGGCAGATCACGCCTTTGTCGCCATTGCCGCAAGGCAGTGCACGGGCCGTGGCACTTCTACCACCGCAACTGGGCGCGAGTTTTGCATCCACATTGTGCAGCACATGGAAAATCCTGTGGGCCGAGACACAGGAAAGGGCGGTCGACAGCACTGGCCGCGGCAGAACAAGGGAGAGTGAGGTGCGGCGGTGCCCTCCTGCCAAGCACGAACGGCTTTGCCGGGGTGAGAGGTGCCGCGCTCCGCAAATGCAGCGCGAAAGGGACACGAATGGGAACGGGACGCTGACGCGGTGCCATCATCGGCTTCGGAGCGCCGAGCAACGTCATTGCAGCGCTGTCCTTCCCGCTTGATCGACAGACAGGGCCTCGCCAAGGGAACATTGGTGTGTCTCCAAAACGAGTGGCTGCAAGAAACGCAAGCATGAAACGAAAGAAATCTTTCATCCGCGCGCGTAGCTCGTGCTCTGCGGGGACGTACGAAGGTTGGCGGAAAGACTTGCGTGCGAGCCCGCATACATAGCACTCTTCCTTGGCTACACGCCTCCCTTTTCGTGCCTCCTGTCGTTTTCTCCGCTCGGGCCTCTCGCTCTCCATCTTGTGTGCGACAGCGCGCGCGACCCTTCGTGCGTAACGGTTTACCTTGTGTGTGCCGTATGCATGAGCACCTCACTCGGGTCTCCTTGTCTCCTCCCCTCTCTGTACGCACGCGCACACGCTCGAAATAGGAACGAAGCAACGCTGGAAGGGACATCTTCTGCGGTGTGGTCACATGCTGCTCTACTAGCACGGCCCCAGCACACGCTGACGCAGCAGTGCTTTACTTTGCTGCCGTTCCTGTCCAACTCGCTTGACCGCTTTCTAGGTGCGGCGTGTCAAGACCTTCCTTGACGTAGCCGGCTAACCTCCGAAGACGGCCTCTCCATACACCCACTCGGTTGCACGTGCCTGCTTTGTTTGTTTTCCTGGCATGCCGTGCACTTGCCGTCTGCTTGCTCGTACCACTCTCTCTCTGTGCAGACCAGCTTGCTGTGTTGCTGTTGAGGGCGGGTCAGGGAGCAGGAAACATTGGGGATTGCAAGGGATGCGTACATGGCACTCAAGTCGCATCGCCAGGCAGGATTGGGAGAGAGGATTGGCGCAGGAATGCATATGCATATATATATATATATATATATATATATATATATATATATATATATATATATATGCATCATGTGCCGTATTCCGCGCGCTTGATGGGTGGTGGAGGTCATTCTTTGTTTTTCTCCCCCTCATTCCGAGTACCTCTCCCTTCCGATGAAGCGAAGTCGTGAGTTATGGAACACGCCGCTGTTCTTTCCTTGAGCGTGCCTGCTGTGTTGCTGCTCATGAGTCTCGTTCCTCGTCGCTCGATACGGCACTACTGTGCTCTCCGCTCCGGCGCGCGTGCGTGCATGCGTCCGCGTCACCATGAGGCGAGGCGAGAAGCGATGTGAACAAGTGTACGGGGCCGGGGAAAACAAAAAAGGTCTCCTTGAAGGAATGGGGAGAGAGGGGAAGGGGCCAGCGTGTGTTTTTCGTGCAAAATGATGAGGGGCTACCTTGCTGTTTTAGCCATACCGTGGCCCAATCCACTGCAATGGTAGCGAACCCGTGTGCGAGTCGCGGTGGGCACACTTGCGGTGATGTGTCGCTGTGCCCATGTTGACGGTGCGGCCTTTTCGAGTGTCACGCGTCTCTCACGCATGCAGTCGTTTCCACCTGCCACCTCTGCTGTCTCCGCTGTCCCGTCCTTTCGTCTCCCCGTTCTCGACTTGCGTCCGTCTCGCATCCCATCCCACCCTCTCTCGATGTCTCACTGCGCTGGCTGGGTGAAGGTTGATCTGATACTGCTTCTCCACATACGGGCATAACTACAGACACACACACACACACACACAGACGCACCGACTTCCTTTCTCACCTTTTTCGTGAAGGCTCAAGAATGTTCTTTGCTGGAGGTACCTTCGGGGTAGAGAGTGAGGCCCGCGACGTCAACAAACGCCCCTCGGGTCGCCGTCACCAAGCGCGCGACATGGCCGAACTGCAGGCCACAGTTGATGCCGGCCAGGGCGTGCCGCCGGCGCCGGCGGAGGGGACTCGTTGCGCAGCGGCGCAAAGGCAGATGGCGACTGGACCGTCGTTTCTCGACCGCATGTACGAGCAAAACTCGGCTGTCGTGGAATCGGCCCACCCGACGCGCCGCCGCGGATCGGCACCGGTGGACCACCTGAACATCTTCTCGTGGCACGACACAGCCCCTGCATCTCGCCTGCCCAACCAGGGGCGCCCGGTGGCAGCTAGCGGATCTCGCGCAACCCAACCCGTGAACACCACAGCGCCTGTGCCCACTGCCGAGGACAGGCGGGCGGAGGAAGCAAGGAAGTTCGAGACGAGCAGCGAGAGCGCATTCTTGCGCTTCGTCGATGCCCCGAAGGCGCAGTTCCGAGCTGAGGCTGGAAACCGTGGCGCGCGCACCGGTGCAGTTTCGGGGAAGCCCACCACATCTCTGCCGCCTTGCAGCGACATGATGGGGAATCTGACGCGCGAGCAACCGTCCAAACCGCGCGGGCGGCGTGGGCAGGCGGCCACACCCACCGGCAGCCGGTCCATTGTGCCGGAGGAGTCAGGCGTAGCCGGCTTCCCCGGGATGGGCCAGCGCAGCATCCCTCGCGGTCTGCCGCATCTCACGCGCAAGCCAGCGCAGTCCAATGTCTTTCCATCACCCACTCCGAATTTCATGCAGCAGGAAGACCTCGGTCAAAGGGAAGATGCTCGTGCACGACCAGCACCGAAGCCGGCGCCGAAGGCCAAGTGCAGCCCGCACTATTACATAGACGATGACGGCTACGAGAATCACCGCCCCACGAACGCCTGCGAGACGGAGGCGTACAACCAGCAGTCGTGCCAGCAAGAGATCAGGATGTACGACGAAAATGAATATGACGACCACGATCAAGCACGCGCAGGTGGCTTCGACGCGGAAGCGCAGCGCCGTGCTCAAGGGGCACCCAACCCGGAGTGGCTGTACGATTCTGCGGTTGGCGGTGGCGCTGGCGGACTTCCTGCGAAGTCACCTTCGGAGCAGCGGCACCAGTACCAATTCGATGCAGAGAAGCAGCAGTTCTACGAAGCGGATGTGCGGCCCCAACTTCAACCTTAGCATGAAAGAAGATGCGCGAGCGTGAGAATGGTGCTGGAGGGAGGGGGGGAGGCGGGTGAGGAATGAAAGCGAAGGATTTCAAGCTAGTAGGATTCGTTTGTAGGCACGTAAAGAGTAGGCGTCGCATTTTGCCTTGCGCACCCACACTCTTCCTCCTTGGCTTTCATTCCTGCGTGACAGGACCCGCGACCCTTTCCGTCCTACATTAGGATACGCATGTATGGTGTTTTGTTGTCTCCGACTCCATTCGGTTTTCTTGCGCTTTCCCATCCTCATGTATGTACACACACACACGGAGAGACAGAGACGGGCATTTACCAGTGCCAGCACCGCGTCGTGCATGTTGGCCTGTGCATCCTCTCTCGCTTCTTCCTCCAAACCTCGACACACACACACACACACACACACAGAGGGAGACACACGAAGAACACCTTCTTGGTCCGCACCCCTTCTTCCTTAGAGGCTGCCTCCCGATAGAATGCGACAATATATATATATATATATATACATCTGTACCTATGTCTCCATGATACCAATGAATACACAGGCACTGTATTGTATTGTATGTGTATGTGTGTGTGCGTGTGCGTGTGTGTGTGTGTGTGCACTGGCCTTCAGTGCACCAGCTGTCTCTCTCTTCTTCTCACTGTCCCCACCACCCCTCCCCACGACCGTCACTCTCTCCCCCCCCCTCCTCCCCTCCCTCCCCTCCCTTCTATTCCTTTGTCATATATATA